>VCJN01001044.1:0-108637 GCA_006384855.1 Tetraselmis striata | reverse complement strand
GTCCTCGCAGCAGGGCGTCGTGGCATCAACGGTCGTTACATGCTGTGGTTTTCCGGAATTTCTCGCGTAATTGGTATGTTACGGGGTGGCGCCGCTCATGCGCCGGTGTTTTGAATGGCTCGTTGCCCTCGCCCCAATCATGCTTCAGCAACATTTGTTGTGGTCGCATTGGGAGGCAATTGTGCGGCTCGTGCCGATGCGTCTCCGACGCCTCCTACTGCAACGTCGTCGTCACAAGGACCACGCACGACAACTTGCAGCTGCCGCCGGGGGCAGCTCTACCAATGGCGTGCCTAGCGTCTCGTGGTGTACGTAGCTACCTCTGGCCAACTATGGGCTTGGGACTTCGGCGACCGTCGCTGGTGCAGCAGTAGCGGCCGTCTAGTCGTCACCCTCGCCCCGACATCATTGGCATCGTTACGTGCCGGCATAGGCTAAAAGGGCCTCTACGCCGGCCAACCCGCTTTCAACGTCACGGCAACGCATCTGTGACAACACGAGCTGCCCGCCGGGGGACAGCTCCGCCACCTAACGCGACTTGTGCGTTTCGTGGCATCATCCTAAGCATGCGCTTTGTGGGGTGGTCAGCAGCCGCCGCTGGTGCAGCAGCGGCGGCCGGCTCACCGCTCTCCGCGAAGAAAGACCCACGGCGACAGCTGCTTACCGAGTCGGCGAGTCTTCTATCTGCGGCGTCGCCGACAACCGATCCCGACACACCTAAGAGCCGGTACGACACGACCACACAGGGTCCCACGTTCCCGCACCCCTCAGCGTTGTGCGTTTCACCCGCCGCTCTTCGCGCAAGGGGGCGAAACAACCACCGCTAGTGAATTGGTGATGGCAGCAGCAATACATCGATGTCATCGCGCGTTGCGTGTCCACCCCTCATAACGTGCATCGCCAGTACAGGTATACAGTTACCATCGCATCGGGTACAGCGCACCAGTACTGCACCTGGCTGTACTCGTCCTACTGGTGCATGTGCCGGTGCTTTGCTGGGCGCTCGTCGCCAACATGGCCACTTCTACCCCTGCTTCTACTGGCTTGCAGTTCCGGCTCGTGCCGCACGCCACCATGGCGCGCGGCCAATGCTATAGGGCGCCTTAATTCTGCGACACGTCCGGCCTATGTCATGCCGGCGTCAACATATCCCGTCCGCGTCTGATGCGCCTGCGCCTCGACCAAAAAAACCTCTTGGCGCAAGACCCCTTCTACAACTAAAGACATCTTCCGCCTTCGTCTGGTCGACACGCCTGCCGACTGCCTACGCTCGCAGTCGTAAACGAACCGCGTGTAAACTGGCAAAACCAGACTCGAATGCATGATTGAAATGATCTAAACGTGTTTATGGGGTTTCCTTGCTAACGGATTAAAACTGTCCTAGTGCGACCCGTACGGTCTTCCGTGGTTTCAAGCGTTTACCCTCGGATTTTGGTACGGGCTGCCCCATCGCCCGCGAGCCCTGAGATACCGGCCGGGGAGCTACTTAGGACAGCAATCAGCAGCTCGTCTGCCATCTTCCAGCTCGCTGCCTTCGCAGCGCCCTCCCCGTTTTCCGCCTCCGCCTGCGGGCTCCTCCTCCGACATTCCCTCCCCTTTCGCTGAACCTTCCTAGCCATACAATGGCGCTTTTCCGTGTAAAACAGCCTCCGCACCCTTTTTGGCAAAACCAGACTCGAATGCATGATTGAAATTAGATAGGGTCGCGAGCAACGTCAAACATGCGCATCCTTTGTCCGCTCGTTAGTTGAGCGGTCGACTCTTACGCGAGATGTCCCGGGTTCGGTTCCTAGCCGATGTATTTTCGGCAATATCGTCCCGGCGTGTCCTGGGTTCCCCGGTTATTGATGCATTAGCCCTTCGGGGTTCGAATGAGGCAATAATGGTCTACGGGCTATGCCAGACCTACGACTGCAATTTGCGCAAGAGGTCAAGCACCGGGGCGAACTTTACTTTTACCTTACTTAACTTTCAAACATGCAATCGTCTGGTTCTGCCCGGATGCGGAGGCTGTTTTACACGGAAGAAGCGCAGTTTTAATACGGCTAGAAAGGCTCGGCGAACAGGGGGGGAGTCGTTGGAGCCTGCAGGGCGGAAACGGAAACAAGAGGGCGCTGCCGAAGGCAACGAGCTGGAAGATGGCAGGCGAGCTGCTAGACAGTCGTGGCTGTCCTAAGTAGCTCCTCGGCCGAAAGCGCAGAGCTCGCGGGCGATGGGGCATCCCGCACTGAAACATGATGCATGGTACCGGTTTATTACGTAATCGTTTGAAACCACCATCAGACGACAGTGAAATTGTTGGGAAACCCCATAAACATAGATTAGATCATTTCAAACATGCAATCGAGACGCATGCATGGTTTTGCGAGTTACACGCGGTTCGTTTATGATTGCGAGAGTGGGAAGTCGGCATGCGTGCCGACCAGAAGAAGAGCGGCCGAAGATCCTGATTGTAGGAAGGTCTCGTGCCGAGAGGTTAGGAACCTCGATCGAGGCGCGCATGCGCGGAACAGAAGCCGATGGAAACAACTGTTGCAATAGGATAGAGTGTTCTCTCGTGATGTATTTTTAAAGTGTAACCAACGATAACACGTATTGAGCAGATATGGATAGTGCTTGACTTAATAAATAAGAGTTCAGACAGAGCGAGATATCGATGGTTTGGGGAGTATCAGGATATCGTCCACAACATGCTTTCTCTCTCATTAGGCAAGTGATAAGATGTGTAGACATACCATCCAAGTCAATGAAAGAAGTATGTGTCTGTCTTCTACGGTGTGCGAACCGAACAAACATGTCTTGTACCTGAATAAAACACTTGGATTGTTTGTTGATTAAGTTATTGATAATATATAGGTTTCAGTCAGTGAATTGTACTCATACCCCTGCATGGTAACTTGGATCACATCCAGACAGTGCATGATATCAGTGGTATGTAGTGGTTTGGGTATCATAACACTATGTAGCCGATCCTTCCTGTCAAGAGGGGTATTTTGATGTTAAGAGTTGGCTTGGTAGGTAAGAACTCACCAATGGTTGGCGACAGGACTCTCCCTTTTCGGCAACACGCCGGCGTTTAGGTTGCACATTATGATTGTCATCCGTAGTTGTCAGTTTAGTTCGGTTTGAAAGGGTTCGAGGTGGAGGATCTGTTTTAAGGGTGGGACTTGAAGGAACTGTCGGAAGGACTCGATTTGATCAAGGGTTGGAGCGAAGGGTTTGTTGATCGTGTTCGATCATCAACATGATTAAACCTCGTTTCGGAACACCGGGATCTCTCTATTGAAGGTCCGAAGGACTGCATGGTCTACAAGACTGCCAGGAAAGAGTTGTCGTTGGCGACCGACACGGTTGTGCAATCACAGTTTTGATGATATCATGCGACTGGAAGTGGTGGCGGTTGTCCGGCTGCCAAGTTGGATCAAGAATAGTTGTAGATCCACTCGTCGAAACGGGGTCCGCTTAACCGCGCTTAACGACTACCAGGCGCGAGTAGTCGCCTGTATATATCGCGCCTAACGTTAGGCGTCACAGTACTTTAAACTTGGCGGTAAGGATGAGTACGGCAGCGGAGACCTGCATCAAAGTACTATAGCGAGTAGCGGGTACTCGGTAGTCACGAGTGCACAAAGTACGAGACGAGTACACGAGTCACTGTACTTTACCGGAATCGCCGCCCTTCATATCTGCTATTATTAGGCGCGCGCCTCCTCACGAGTACGCGCGGAGGATACCTGTACCCGCGTGATGACGAGTGATGATGACGAGCATGCCGGGCAGTACGGTACTGGTCGACGATACACAACAAAGGCTGCAAAAATGCATTACACGGTAGTCACGGTTGGTTTTGTGATTTAATAAAGGTGAGGTGCCAGGCTGGATCAGCGGCCAATGAGCGTCGAGCTTCGGGGTGTGGTTAAGCGGACATGGGCGCGCCTACTCCTAGCTGGCAAATTTAACGTCAAGGCACCGGACATTTTCGGATTTATGGTGGAGGGTTCGGCAACTGCATAAAGTATTAGGGAAATACTAGAAATTTAATTACAATGGGTCTACTACCGCCCCCGGCCCGTGCCCGCCCCCCTGGCCTGCGGCCGGCTGGCTCCGCTGCCGCCGGCCTCTTCCTGGCGCCGGCACGTGGTGTTATGCCGCTGTCGGCTCGGGTGCTGACTGCCCCTTGTTGCCCGCAGATACTTCTGCGCGCATGCTATTCATGGCAGCTGCTGCCATCTGCTGCGCCCGCGGCTAGGGAGCTTGTTTGACGGGGCTGGCATGATGCCGCCGCGCGCTCCCGTTGCGCTTGCTTCCTCTGGCGTCCAGCCTGCATCCTCGCAGTAGCGTCCTGAAGCGCCGGGGATCTAGCCGCACGGGGAACATGAGCTCGTCGAGCGAGCGGGGGAGGGGGCTGTAGCCGGTAGACAGGTCTTGCACCGGAGCGCCGTTCTGGTCGATTCCGGACTGCGGTAGTGATGAAAGAAAAAACACTTAGTCGCCGACACTCGCTCGGGCAGCGACAACATCAGCAGCTAGCTACACGATGAGCAGGTAAACCGGCCGGCAAGCGCACCTTTGCACTAGGGATGCAAAGAACCCTTGCTGCATGCGTCGGCTTCATCGATTTAAGCAAGGCAGCTTGCTCCTCCTCCACGGTCAATTAGGGTGGGCAGACGGGCCGTTCAGCTTGACCAGTCAAAAACGCTCGACGTGTCATCGGCGCTGACTGTCGTGAGGTAGTAGCGCAGGGGCGGGCCGCGCGGGATAGGCGGGGGCTTGCGTGCTCCTCTCGGCAGCATGATTTCTTCCCACGACGCGTCATCCGTCCCGGCAGCGGCATGGAAGGTGCTGACGGAGGCCATGGTGGCACGGGGGGCGAGCAGGGCGATCTGCTCTTCATGCGAAGCGGTCAGCATAAATAGGCGAAGAGGAAGTGCCGAAGAGTGAAAGTGCGCGCGCGGCTGGTGGCTCATCACGTACTTTATATCATTGCATCAGTCTCGAGTAGTAATGGTACCTCGGTACCCGGGGCGTCACAATAACATAATCAATGACACTACGATGCATCTGCTGTTGTATGTAATGCACAACGCGTTTCACATTAATCTTACTGCTGAACAGATTACATGCAAATCAACATACATACCACAAATGACATGAAATTCACAAAAGTACAGATGTGTATAACGGCAAAGACAAAGGCAAACTTTTGTGTCAACATCGGTTGACAATGCTTGCTCGCGACGATACTGCCGTACACCGCGGCATCCATGCGTAACATTGACCCATGTTGTCAGTATCAAAAAACAATGTTGTGAGTGTGTCAGGAAAATTAGTGAAGGAGGCATGCGCGCAATATGTGCAAGCATAATGCAGATTGGCCATGTTTCGTAAGATTGTATTGCTTAACATTACATTTGGAAACCCCAGACCCAACCGACGCCTATATGTATCATGCGCCTGCCATACTACGCAACTGCTCCCGCAACATATGGATATGCTCAATTCACACACGCCACGGTTGCTGCGTATATGCTACTACTGCATGGCATCAACATCGCCATCATCCTCATCGAGGGCGGCGATGTCGTAGGCATGGGAGTGCTTCAAGTAGGAGCACCACCCGTGCCGGGCTGCACTATCAGCATCAGCGCAAAGTGCAGGAAAGCAACAACAACATGTAAGATGCTTCAGCAATAATATATCACACAGGTGGCCCATCACCTGATCATCTGTCTCGGCACAGCGTCACCGGCGGCCCTTTGCCGCCGCCCCCTGCCAGCAGTGCTGCTGGCCTCTGTCCATGTATATGTGACAAGTCTGCCATGCACAATCCTGGGCGGGAAGACAAAGTCCTGCTGGAAGACAGTGTTGATCGGGCCCTCCCACAGTCCAGTGCTCATAGGCGTTGATAGCACGCATCTCCAACTGCAAACACAACGGGAGGCGAAGTCATCGCGCTGTTTTTGAGGTGGCGCTCAACGACAACGAAATAAGTTACCTTGACCTACAAGCTACGGGCAGCTACGGAGGTATTCTTCGCAGCCTTCATGAACATCGCGGCAGCAAAGGACATCACTCCGTGCATGAATAAGTTGCATGACGGCAATTTCCCGATGGATAGAACTGCATGGCAACCTTGACGCATTGAGTGCTCAGTGCACGGAGCACTGCAAACATGGAGATCAAGCAGGGCTTCCGCAACGGCAGCAACCAACAGCCCCAACACCTGCTCAAGTCCGGCAAGGTGATGCTCTCCAGGACTGGCCAAGTCACGACGCGCAGCCCCTTGATCGCGCACCACCGTGACATGCATGGACCAGCCCATCGTGCACAGCCCCACCTGCCCAAGGCAAAGGCGTGTGCCGTGAAGGCAGAGATGGCAGAGAAAGCGGCGACGAAGCGAAGGAAGATGTGAATGCATTAATTACATCTAGTGAGCGTGTCCCTTCCCCTTCTCGCCCTTACTGGATTTGCCATAGACAGCTATGTCACATGAGCGGCAGGTGCTCGGCTCACCGCTGCCCTCAGCCCCCCTCACCGAAGTTGAACGCCTCGCCTCCCGCCTCCATCGTTGCTTCGCGCCCCGCCCTCCTCTGCATGAAGTACTTCTTTTTCATATGGCCCGCACTTTACCGCATCCCACCTGTCAATGCTGTCGTAGCTTTCAGAACTGCGCCGATGTGTGAGGCGCTGAATAGTCGCCTTCGCTGGTGTTGTCTGAGATACCCGCTCACTCTCGCTCTATGCGCTCCTGCCACTCCGTAGCGCGCAACTTCCGAGCGCGCTCACCCAACTCACGCGCACGCTCTGAGCGCACAGTTCGGAGCGCCTACTGTTCCAGCTTGCCTGCCTCGCTCTTGCCCGGCAGCGCCTCCCACCGGAATACATAGCCACCCGTCTCTATGGGAAGCGGTGGCGGGATTGGTGCGCTGAATCCTAGCCCATCACATCGCGCAGAGCATCGCTATCGTCCATCGGGTCCATAAAATGCGCCTCGCACAGCGCATGCAGCTCGCGCATTGCGTATACTTTGGGATCATTGAAGGCAGTGAGGAAGGGCCACGCCTTTGGATCACTTGGGCCCACTGAGTAGCTAGTTGGCAGCTCCATGTGGTGGCCGTGGCCGTTCATGCGGTCGTACATCGCCTCGGTCACCGCCGAGACCAACGCCTCCTCGCGTACCACTGGTAGGCCATCTACTGTGGTGGACTTGCCACACTTCCGGCAGAATTCGGAGGCGGCGGGCTGGTGGCCGAAACGGCCAGAACGCACCGAGCGCAGTTCTCGCGTCGCGCCATATCGTTGGGGCGCTGCGTCGGCGCGAAGGGTTTTCAGCCTCCAACCCGCTGTAGCATCAACGGACGATGCGAGAGAACAACGGAGGAACTCAAAAATCCGCCACGGCAACGACCTCAGCTTCCCCTCCCTCTAGCGATATCGGGTGCGTGTTGGGTGGGATCGGTGCCGAGATGTCTCCGATTATGTTTGGCGTGGGTGGGCTGCAGTGAATGAGTGGGGCAAAAAGGGCGGCGTCCGTACCTGATGTGGCCGAGTGCACAGCCGATGTTGACAACTGTGGGCACCACCTGCCCGACTACCGCCAGTAATGTGTACCCATGGGGTAAGGTTTGCGCTCCGGGGGGCGTGATGCGCAGTAGCCGCGCGCACTGGGGGGCAAGCGCGCTATGTGCAGCTCGGGGTGGGTGAGGAAGTTTGCTGTGTGATGGACGCGGTGCGCGCGGCCCGCATAAAGGATTCTATTATAGTACAGCAGTACTAGCGCAGTGTGCAGTGTGCGACAGTGTGCGCCGCAGTGTGCAACAGTGTGCAGTGTGCAGTGTGCGACAGTGTGCGCTGCAGTGCGCAGTGTGCAGCAGTGTGCAGTGTGCGACAGCAGTGCATAACTAGTTCATGCACGATATCCCGGTACTGGTGTGAATTACAAAAAGGGCAGTTCCCCAGAATTAGAAAATCAACACAGCAAGCGCCGCCTAAAAGCGGCCTGGTACTGGTACTGGTACTGGTGTGAATTACAAAAAGGGCAGTTCCGGTACTGGTACGCCGTCATATCACGTACCATTTGCGTACGGGTACTGCTATGGCAGTCATGGCGGCGCGCGGGTACTACTCGCGACCACCGCCGAGATGAGCTGACTGAAAGAGGATATAGGCGCGGTAAGGCGCGGGGTGATACGGAATACAGTAATCGTACAGTAAAATTGAGTACGGATACAGTACAAGTACCGTGTTAGGCGCGGTTAGGCGAACCCCGTTTCGACGAGTGTCATTCGCATGACCAACAGGAAAGGAAACTGAGGAGCGGAGAGCGGTAGTGTCTCGGAGTTTGCTGTTTGAAAAGCGGTGTCTCGGTCCCCAACACTAAGTAGTAGGGCCCTAGCGTTCGACTGCCCATGCATCTTCAAGCAACAATAGGCGTAACCCTGCAACAATTGGGTGCCAATGTTCAGAGTCGATCGATAGCCAAGATCGAGCACGGTTGCTAGGCTGTTGAGAGAGTTCCAGACTGTGCAAGGGAGTCAGTCGAAAAACCATCAGGGAGCACGATTGTCGGATCGTCAGGTAAGATTGTTGACGGAGCAATAGGATGTGACCAGATGGTCGTCCTGGTCGGGTTTGCGGTCACTAGATAGTCTTGTCGAGAGCTCGGTAGTGCTCTGTTGGTTGCGATATGTCAGCAGGTTCGGTAATCCTCCGCATGGTTAGTCATTGAATAAGGGCTCGGCTCAGCATGTTTGAGGGTCGTTGATGGAGTCGTTACGAGAAGCCGAAGTGGATGTCGTGGTGTCGGTGGTGATTGAAGCAATAAGTGGGCGACGACGGTGTCTCGCCATAATAGTGTTTGGGCAGTGTTTAGACGAGTTTCTCGATCGATGCATGAAAGAAGTCGGAACAACACTACTGAAAAGCCAAGTTTACAAGTAGTTCCCGCCAGCCGTGCGTAAATAATCACGGAGTCATTAAAAAGGCTATGTGATGGCAACGGTGTAGCGATCCCGAGGGAAGCGCAACAATATAAAATGGTGATGAGTCGAGAGTCAGGTGAAGACAACACATACAAAGCATGGTTGAGACGATGTCGTCACCTGTTCATACTATCGTAATGTCAAAGTTCCGGTGCAGTAAAGTCGTCAAAGAAGTCGGCGCAGGATTATTTAGTTGTGTTACACGAGAGTGTCGAGCGATCGGTAGGCAGAAGCACCAACTAAATAAATGTGTGGAGAAGGTGTATGAAAGGCAACAGGGTTGAGCAAACAAGAGAGATTCTCAAGCAGGTTGAGTCGCGACTCAGATGTTAAGGAGAATTGAAAAATGATTACAAGCTGTGCTGCGCGGAGACACTGACATCTGTGAGTTGGCTAGCAGCAGGTAAATGGAAAGCGTCACGGATGCTAGTATTTGTTGTACCAAGGTCATTGATTTAAAAAGGTTACCGATGAATAACAATGTCGTAGAGACGCTGCAAGGGTTTCACTGGTGCCAATCCTGTCCCGGGGGGGGGGAAAAACAATGTTATTTGGTCTTGTAGGGTTTGGTCATCCTGTCGCAGTAGAGGGGCTCGGCCGCGCCGCGCCGCGCCGGCCCGCCGCCCAGGCCTGCGAGCCTGCGCCACACAATGTCGCCGTAGTCATCGCGTGGGCAGGCGCACGGTCAATCGTCACTAGTGTCAACACGCTGTGCCGGGCCTTGAACCGCCGGGGATGACTTGAACCTCGCTATTCGGGCAGATTATCCTTTACCGTCGTTCACTACGCATATCGGTATGCTGATAGCGCAGGCGACCCACTAATCTCGGGAAGTCTCGGAGAATATCAACGAGGGATCAGGGCGGTCGATGGTCAATAGGGTGGTAAGAGAATCCGTCGAGCTGCTGGTAGCACGCGATGCGCGCGTAGACGACGAGGCACAGACCGAGGGCGGCGACGGAGCGCGCGACGGAAAGTGGGGCGCGATGCGCTCGATTGCGTTTCTCCCGCGCTGGCTTGCGCTCGTTCGCCCATGGTACACAGGTGCGGTGCGATGCGGCTTACTGCAGACCCAACGTGACCCAGCTGGCGCGACGAGGCGCGGCTTGGTGCCACACTGACGCGGCTCAGCCGCAAACGCAGGCGGCGAGCGGCGGTCCGCCTGGAGGCACGCTCTGCCCTGCGTCGCGCTAGCGATCGCCAAGACTTTTCTGATCGTCAAGATCTCCTACGTGCAGCGTCGCTTCAGTACCAATCTGTCGGAGAAGAATGAAGGTCCCCCCCCCCTCCCCCCCCCCCCTCCCCCCCGGTCCCCCTTCACTTTCCCCCGGTTCTCGCCCCCTTCCCCCTTTCTCTCGAGCCCAACCTCTTCCTCTGCCTCGGTAAATACGGCCCAGCTCCCAGCTCCCCGCCCCAATTGCCCTTAACTTGCCCTGGTCGTGGTGGATTCTGGGCTCAGATGGCTTCTACTCGGCGGTCTGGGAGTTTGTTGGCATCATCCTGGTTGCGGCGCCAATGTTCTCTGCGCTGGATTTTGCCACTGAAATGCTCAAGGTGTGCGCATCGCCTGCTCGGCATGGGTGGTCCAGGGACCAAGTTCTTGCCCTGCCTTGAGCCAGCGCTCCGAAACCTGCTGAGAGAGGCAGGCATGCGGATGGGCAGGTGGCTTGGCGAAAGTGGATGACAGAGCAGGTCCTCACACGGTACTTCGCCAGCGAGGTACAGCCATGCCCAAGGGGGAGGGGGGTGCAAGGTGCAAGGTGGGTCCACTTCAATGGTTTGATCCTCTTGCTGGGATTGTCGGCATGTGCGGCAGGTGTACTTCCATTTGAAGTCTGACCCCAGAGGAGTGGACAACCCAGACCAGGTGGCCCACAGCTCCACCTGCCTTTGTCTGTGTGAGGGCTTCCGTGGTGTAGTCCTAGGGGGTGGGACTGTGGGATGAGGGTAAGCACAGTACCAAGTCTGCATACGTGTGCTCCTCAGCGCATCTGCGATGACATCGCCTCTTTCACCGGAGGCTCCACTGTAATCATCATGACGGCCATGGACAAGCTCTTTCAGGTGTGGATCTTACCCCTTAACAATAATCGCTAGCTGTCCAGGTGCAAACGCGGATGGCAACCCCCCCCCTCCCCCCTCCCCTGCCCCCACCTTTGCTGAGCAGATCTTGGCGGTCCTGAAGGTGCTGTGGGACGTATCGCCCGGCCTCGTGCTCTTTATTATTGTTTACACTTCACTTGGCACGCTTGTCACTGTGACCGGCTTTGGGCAGCCATTGATGCGCCTGTTCTATGAGATGCTGCACCGCGAGGTGCGCGCTTCCCTCCTACGGGTCCCCCTTTTTGTTCCTTAGCCAACCTCTCTGCCCCTGCTCAATGCGAGCTGCCTGCGCCCCGCTCTGCAACTCCCATTCCCTGCCATGCCGCAGGGCGACATGCGCTTCACGCTAGTACGTGTCAGCGAGAATGCGGAGTCGATTGCATTTTATGGAGGCGCCGCTCGAGAGGACGCTACGGTGCCTCCCCCCCCCCCCCCCCCCCCCCTCCTCCTCCCTCTCTGCCCGATGCCGATGGGCATTAGCTGATTCACCCTGGGTGCTGTGCCAGGTGCGGGCTAGGCTGTCCTCGCTGGTGGACATCACAGTGCAGCGGCTCTGGTGGCTCGCCGGGCTGGGCTTCTGGTCAAACTGCTATGGGTAGTCCCCCCTGCACTCGCTTGCTGTGTACGCAAGCCGAAGGCAGGTCCTCCATCATGTGCCTCTCAGGCACTGCACTGAAATCAAGGGCTGTGTGACTGTCAGGTACGCCACCATCCTTGTGCCGTCCCTCATGATTGGGCCGAGATACTTCAAAGGGGAGGTCGACTTCGGAACCATCTCGCAGGTGGGTGCCGCTTCGTGCCTGGTGCACATATGGCCGGTATGCAGAGTCCACACGGCAATAATCACGCGCCTCCGCCTTTATGCGTGCGTCCAGGCCTCATATCTCTTCAACCGCCTTGTGGACGCTCTGTCAGCCATTATCGACCGCCTCCATTCCATCTGCAACTTGGCAGCCGAGACGGACCGCCTCCACAATCTAAACCAGCGTGAGTCACCTCTTCCTTTACCCCCCCCCCCCCCCCCCCCCCCAAACCACACACACACACAGCCCCACCTCTTCAACTTTCGCTAAGCTTTTGAACTGCGCGGCAGAAATGGGCATCATTTCACACCAGGCAAAGGGCATCATCACATGCGCTCCAAAGACGTGGACGGCTTGTCACTTGAAGACGTAACAGTGTCCACACCCAAGTCAACCCTTACGCTTGCGAGGAACCTGTCGTTGCAGGTGTCAAATCCTCCCTCTCTCCTCTTCCCCACCATGCTGCTGCTCACCCTGGGGCTCATCTGGGGCTCCCGGGCTGCCACAGCCCCTTATGCATTGCTCCGGTGCTGAGCACCTGCGCTCCGCCCTACCTGCAGGTGAAGCCAGGGCAGTCGCTGCTGATCATGGGGGCTTCAGGCTGCGGGAAGTCGTCGCTGATGCGAGCCGTCTCGGGCTTGTGGAGCAACGGTTCTGGAATCATCCGCTCGCCCCAGGTGCCAGCACACTTGTTACACTCTAGATTGGGCGCCTCATGCGCAACCTTCTTGGGCCGTTGCAGAGCTTCAGCCATGCCCTGACATGCTGGTGCCCACCCCCAACTTTTCTCCTCCACCTGTGTTGCATGCTATAGAAGCAGGACATTTTCTTCCTGCCGCAGAAGCCCTACATGCCGCTGGGAACCCTCCGGGAGCAGCTGCTATTCCCCTCGGGCCTGCCAGATGCGGCCGGGTTTGGCTTGGACCAGCCACTGCCGGTGAACCCTACACCCCCCCCCCCCCCCCCCCCTCTCAAAGCCCTCAAAGCCCTTCAACAATCCAACCCTCACCGCCCGCATCCACATCCCCATCTCCCCATCTCGTCCCCATCTCCCTGCCCACCCACACTCACATACCCACATTGGCATTGACCTTTCCCTCTGTATCCTTTCAGCGTTTGGAATGATATTAGGCGTTTGGCACTGGCATCGGTATTGTCAGTACTGTTCAATACTGAATAGTAATTACCAATAATTCACAATGTATTTTTATCATTAATTATGAACAATTCGCTTCGCCACTGGTATTGGCATCGCCATCCACACCCACACCCACAATCCACCTCAGCGCCGGCATACATGTCGCTCTTGGGAAGATTATGTGCAGAGGGAGGGGGAGGATGGGGTGAGTATGTGGAGGGTTGAGGGTGGGAGGAGGTGATGTGTGGGGTGGCGAGGAAGTAATGGGGTTAGTTACGTCCCCATTCCTTAACTAAGTTATAGTTTAGTATCATTATGTTATTTTACTCGCGTAGCGGTATTTAAGGTGGTAGCAAAGAGCTGGCAGCAGAGAGTGGCCGCTGCTCTATCCTGTTTGGCCCCGAGGCTGACTCTGCGGGGGTGCGGCTTGGGGCGTGCGCCAGGTGATGCGGCTGCTGGGCCGCGGCCGGTCGTCGGCGGGCGGCGGCGTGACGGCGGACGAAGTGGCGCAGGAGCAGCTGCGGCGCGAGCTGATGACGGGCCACCTGGTGATGCGCGCCACGGCTGAGATGACGCCTGCGGAGATGGAGGGCGTCGTGGGCAACCTCAAGGTGGCCCCCGCCCTCCCAGCCCTCTGCGCATCTGCCCATGTCGCGGCAGTAAACGTTCAGCGCAGAGGGAGTGCCGACGCGGCTAGAAGAACCCGTAATTTGAGCCTCTGATTGGGCTGGCAAATGCAACGCACCGAAATAAATGCGATGTTTCTGCGGTGGTGTCGTCTTTGTTTGACCTGTGGCAGGCATGGCCGGCTCTCATTCGCTGTGGTGTTGTCATCACCGCGTCGGCACCTGCACCCACTGTTGGGGATGCTGTGGCGTCTGTCCACAGCTGCATGCCAGGGCTCTCTCTCTCTCTCTCTACATATATACATATATACATATATATCTATATATATCAATATATATGTATATATATGTATCTCCCCACCCTGTGAGTGTGCGACAGTGCGCTTAGCGGTCACCGTAGGCCCTCACCCTGGTGCCGGGTATTCACGTGAGTACCCCACAGTACACTGCCCTCAGCTGGGGGTTCATGCTGTATTTTCAAGGGCTTGCACACAGCCCTCCTCTGCAGCCCAGTGGCGAGACGAGGACCCGACCCCCCCCCCCCCCCCCCCCCCCCCCGAACTCCCCCGCGTCCCCCCCCCAGGGTGTCCGACGTTTTGCAATATGCCCGCAGGAGACCGGCTTCCTGGCGCGCTGGGTGGCCCACTGCCTCATCCACCAGCCCAAGCTCTTCCGGAAGGCCTTTGCGCAGGCGTTCTCCGGCGAGGCGGCCTCCGCGCGGCAGGTGCCCCCCCCCTCCCCCTTCCTCCCCTCCCCCCTTTCCCTCCATCCGCGCCACACCACTGCTTGCATGCTATACATTACTTTGCTTCAGAGGTCAGGCGTGGACAATACTAGAGCGGAACTAAAGCGGAATATGCTCTTATAGGTTACATGCAAGCCCGATTCGAGCCCTATGATACGGGCTCTTTATGCGTGAGTCGGCATCTCATACTTTGCCTTCTCCTGGTTCTGTAGTATTCAGTGCCCTCCCCCCCTTCCCATGTGCACAAGCCAACACTAGCTCCCTAACTAGTAAATATCAAGAGGCAGAAGGCCCCCTGCGACCTGGGATCTTGAGAGATACCCATGCGGGGGCGGGGGGGGGGGGGCGGGGGGGATCAATGCGTTTCCTTTTTTGGGCGAGCATTTTATTTTTTTACTAATTTGTACTACTTGTACCGGTAGGAAAAGACACTCTTTTAACCGTAATGACAAGGGCAGATACGGTCAATGCCGGCTGTGATCAGCGCACCCGACGAGCAAAGGGAGGTGCGGGGAACCAGTGCTGGTGGTCAGATCTGATGAAGGGGCACGGATGCGCACCAGCTCGGGTTTGTTCATGGTGATGGTGAGCAGTCACGGGCAGAACATGGGTGCGATGAGTGCACAGGCAACCGCTGCCTCATCTGTCACCCCGCGGCTCTGGCCCGGTTCCGCATGAAGCTGGAGGACCGTTCCGCGGCTCCCCCTTCCCTTTCCACATATTACTCCCAATATGTGAAACTTATCAGCAAACCCCATACACTGCGGCGGAGGTAGGGACTCATATGTGCGGTAATTCTGATTTGTAGATATATGCACCTGTAATTTGAAGAATATGATAAAGCGGATGGCGGCGGGTTCCCACCGTCCAGAGCTGCTGGAGGTCCCCGTGCTCGTCTGAGCAGGGGCCGATGTGCCTGAGGCCGTAAGGTCCTTCGTCACCAGCCTTTTTTACCGGTTCTGCATCTTGTCGTTGCGCTTCTGGGTGACCGACTGCTGACACTTGGAAGTCTAAGAGGGTAAGGGGTAGGAGGGGGGGGGGGTAGTACGGGCATCACCTCTCCGCATGAGGACCGGGCCTAGCTTAACACCTGACATGCCCCTTCCCCCCCCAACGCCCTCTCGCACTCCCAAAGGCGGTTGACCCCTCAATGGCGACGGCGCTGGGCAGCTTCTGGAGCCCGGGCGAGGGCCCCCACATCAGGGCGGCGCAGCAACGGCTGTCGATGCAGATGCGGCAGCAGACGGGTAAGCCCCCTCCCCCCCCCCCCCCCCCCTGGCCCCCCTCTCAGCCCTTGGCCGATGCGAGAGAGCGCGCAGCCCGACAATTGACAGATGGGCGAGTCCGTGGCTGGTCCTCGGGGGACTCAAGTGCCCTCCGCCGCCTCACCCTCGGCATTTCACCCCCCTTCCCCGCCTTCCCTCTGTAGGCACGGCCGGCAAGCTCTCCTCCCGCTACGAGACAGATTTTCAGGAGCTGCGCAAGCTGGTGCCCCCCCCCCCCCCCCCCCCCCCCCCGCCCGCCCGCCTTCCGCCTCCCCCTTGTCCTCAGTTCCCTCATCCATTACATCACGCGAGCAGAGACTCGCAATCTGCAAGCTTTCACCACCATTTGTGCAGCCAATAGCACCGCCAGATCCCACAGGGGAGAGGGGGGTGGGGGCCCGCTGCTTGCAGTCGTTGCAACAATTCCCGAGGCGACGACACAGAAACATGAATATTCAGGGGGCTGACCATAATGGCCGCTACGCTCAGGCCCGGTGATGGTGATTACATGTCCAGCTTGGGAACGCAAGGGAGAGCTATTTTAATGTTTGTGGCGAATCACGTACTCGTGCGGCGGCTTGGCGGCAAACACTGGCTAGTCGTTCTGGGCGCCGGATGCGCCTGTTGGCTCGAGGCGGCGCGGGGGGAGTGGGGCGGGTGTGGTGATGTGTATGTGGGGGTTCGGGGGGCTCTGACCGGCTGTGCGTGGCCGCGGCGATGGCGGTGGCGCAGGGCTCGGGCGGCTTTGGCGTGGTGATGGCCGCCATCAACCGCCTGGACGGCCGACAGTACGCGGTGAAGCGCATCCCGCTGCCCACCACTTCGCCCTCCGCGCTCGGCCGCATCATGCGGGAGGTCACCACGCTGTCGCGGCTGCAGCACCCCGGAGTGGTGCGCTACTTTCAGGCCTGGTGAGCTCCCCCCCCCCCCCCTCCAAGCCCAAGGCGCCAACTTGCTGTAGTAGTCAACTCCATCGGGGGGGGGGGGGGGGGGGGAGGGGGCTCCTTGATTGACAATGTGACGAATCCTGGTCTTAGCTTGAACCGGTTATATTGCCACCTTACATATGGCACCTCACCAAGACACATTTACTAAAATATGATACCGCTATGTATCTACTATAACAAGAAATACCGTAACCGCACTTTGTTTACTATGCGGTACCTGTCTAATAATACTGCGCGGTACCTGTATAGTATTATTGCTCTTGAAGACCCCTTCCTCCCACGCGGGAAGAGAGAACAACTATCGCATCTATCTTGAAATATGTCACAGCACGCCACAAGTACCACACGGACCACTGGACTCGTCGCTGCAAAACAGTTATTGTTTGTTTGGACGCAGCGAACCCAATCATCAAACTAAAAGACGGTGGTCATATGCTATGCGCGCGCGGTGGTGCTCTTGATGCCCGCGACAGCGGCCCTGGAGGCGGGGATTCTACTGAGAGCCGTGATCGCAGCGAGTCCGAAGCACCGAGCACGTCATTCGGGGCGCGGTATTGCCGCGGCGGGCGGGCGTGGGCCTGACGTCTGCTTGGCCGCGCAGGCGGGAGGTCTACGTTGGACAGGCCGACGCCAGCGAGAGCGAGGACGAGGATGACGCCTGGGGCAGCGACTCTGCCTCCGGCAGCCGGCCCGGCAGCTCGCGCGGCGCCCCGAGAGCCTCCTTCGCCGGCAGCCGAGGCTTCCATCAGCAGCCGCAGCGCCGCAGCTTCAGCGGCGGCGCGCTGCCCGCCCTCGGCCGCGGCGGCCTGCAGCGGCCGGCGTCAGCGTCGGGGATGGAGGCCACCGGTGCCTCCCTCCCCCCCCTTTCCCGTCCTCCCTCCTTGCGGCCTCACCCCTTCCTTCCCGCACCCTCGGTCCGCCTTCCACTCGTTGACCCCCCTCCGGGTGCCGGCGCGTAATTATCAGAAAACTGTTGATGACGCCAAGCGTAGACAAAACGGTGGCGGACGTGAACCGAAGCCTCCCATCGCTTGCGTGCAAGCTCAATACCAGTATTGCACGTCCAGGACTAATAATAATAAGATATACTTGCAGCAGTAGTTTTAGTAGTAATTATACAAGTCCTTCTTACATTATTCATGCGAGCCCATGAAACAAGGTACCTGTATAGTTATATGGGCGAGGCGGCACCCGTAGTAGGCCGAGCTTGGCGGCTTTGCTGGCAGGCGACACCACGCCGGCGCCGGTGCTGCACGAGGTGCTGTACATACAGATGGAATTCTGCACGCGGACGATGCACGAGGTCGTCAACCAGGTGCCCCCCTTCCCCCCCCCCCCCCCCCCCCCCCCCCCCCCGGGGGACCAGCCCAATCCTTCACAACTTATCCCGTCCCCGCATGGGTCGCCAGCCCAGCTTGTCTGTGCGGCGGCTATGTTTAGTCGCGGCCACTGAGAGCGCGGACCTGCGGGTCCGTCTGCGGCGCAGGATGGTGGCCTGGAGGAGGTGGACGCGTGGGAGGTGCTGCGGCAGATCTTGGCGGCGCTTGCGCACGTGCACAGCCAGGTGGGGCAGTTATACCGCATGATTGTTGGCCGCCCTCTGCCGGCTTGATCTGATCGGTCCCCGTTAGGCAATATTCGATTGTATATCAATAGCATTATATCGAAGATATTGTATATAATAGTGGTTTTGTCTCATATGGATTGTTGTTTAGGGTTTTTATTCTACATAAAATGCCCACAGACACCCTGCATTCGATATGAATAGATGTCATGTTACAATTCTACCTGCTGCTGCCACTGACACATATACTTCATGTAAAATGCCGCTATACTCATGGTTGTTGTAGACGGCGACGTCATTACTGGTTTGCAGCTGTGGGATGGTCGATCAGCAATAGTTCCACTCGGCGGCCATTCACCGTTGCGCTGCTCGTTGCTGCGCTAGGCCGGCCGACGACCTGACAGTGCCCACCGGCGCGTCCCCAGGGGATCATCCATCGCGACCTGAAGCCCGCCAATATTTTCTACGACGCCAAGGGTGACATCAAGCTGGGGGATTTTGGGCTGGCTAAATACAGCGACGCGGAGGACGAGGTCGGAGCCGCAGGAGGCGGGCCTGCTGCCCCCGGCAACGCACCGATAACGGGCGGAGCCGGGCTGGAACACGCCCTTCGCTCCGGTGAGCGGCGCTTCGCGCATGCCCTTGCCTCCCCGCGGCCTGCGGCCAGGTGCCCCGAAGCTGCCCATCGGCGGGACTCGACGGTCAGGGACGAACTCGCAGGCAGCCGAATTTGCGTAAAATTCGAACGACTCGTCAAACACACCCTCGACATTGTCGACCGACATCGATGTCGAACGTATACATTCGACGGACGGAGTCGCACTTACCATGCCGTCGAAGGCACTTTATGTCTAACGCTCGGAGTCGCAGGTTAAACCACTGCATGTTTAACATCTAGCCATCCGACGATCCTCAGGTGGCGGAAACTCGAAGTCAGGTAATTGTCGAAAGCTCGAATAAGTCGACGTTGGAAATTTGACGACCTATGCGAAGTCGTTCCAATTCAAATACTTGCGAAGGCTGTGAAGCTCGTCGAGGATCCGCGCAATCGTCTACGGCGGGGTCGACAAGGAATGCTCGTGTCGATGTGGGTGTCGAACCCGAGCGCCGATTCAATCGCACGCGTACAAGGAGCTACTGTCCGCGGCACACATTCTACCAGTTCAGACAAAGTCGGGAGCTTGGCTGCCCGCCGACGACTGACTACGGGGGTGCCTGGGCCCTCCGCAGGCGTGACGGAGGATTCCAGCGGCGTGCTGGGCACCACGGTGTACATCAGCCCGGAGATCGCGCACGGCTGGGCGGAGTACGACGAAAAGGCACCCCCTTCTCTCCCCTGGCTGCTTGTGCCTTGCAGCGCCAATGCGGAGGAGAATACGGCTGGGTTGCTGGAGTGTTTCATTTATGCAACAAGTATCTGTTGAGCCTCACGGCATGATGCGCCCCCCTCCCCCCCCGCCCCCCCCCCCCCCCCCCCCCGCTCGGCGCGCCCAGGTGGACATCTACAGCCTGGGCGTGATCGTGTTTGAGATGTGGCATCCCTTCAGCACCGCCATGGAGCGGTTCATCCTCCTACGCGACCTGCGCGACCGCGGCGAGATGCCCACCGCGTGGGAACTGGAGCACCCCAAGGTGCCGCCCGGCACGACCACCCCTCACCCAGCCTGCCGTTGGCCCTCCCCCGCCCGCAGCGCGGCACTTACTGCGCTGAACCGCTGCGAATGCATGCGCATTCGGGGCAACATTGGCTGCAGGTGGCGGCGCTGGTGCGCTGGCTGATGGCGCCCAACCCGGCGCAGCGCCCCACCGCCGCGGAGGTCCTCGCCAGTGACGTGCTGCCGCCGCTGGTGGGCGACGAGCAGCTCAAGGTGCGGCCTCGGTTAGGCCAAAGTTTCTCCTGTTCGTTAGGAATGTGTCATGCTGGTCTGCCCTTACCTTTTGGACCATGCAAATGCACGTGCAGCCTCGTCTGAGGTGCGAGGGATGCGATCCTTCTTCACAGTTGGCCGAGTCTGTTGATTATTGTGTCGCGCTGCATGCCGCATCGCAAAAGATCAGACCCCAACGACATTCCCTCAACCCTTTTACATGCGCCCCGTCATCAGAGCGGCGCCGCGCCCGACTGACGGCTGCCTAACTGCGCCTGTCACCAGCTAAAACAAACACGGCTGTTGTGGGTCAATGCGCATGCGCTCCCATGATATCCTGCTTGCATCTGTGCAGCGATTATTCGCCCCACAGCACAGCGAGCCGCAAAGGCACGGGCTTATTGTTGCCTGCAGCTGACCGCTGAGCGACCCCTCCCCCCCCCCCCCCCCCCCCCTTGGCAGGACCTGCTCCGGAGCCTGCCCTCAAACCCCATTGCGCGCACGCGCACCGTGCAGGCCATCTTCGAGCTGGCGGCCGACTCGTGCAGCACGGTGGACATGGCGGACGCGTTGTCGGTGCAGCAGATGCCGGGCAGCCCCGCCACGGACCTGCGGGAGATGGACGCGCGCGCCGACGTCACAGCGGTGAGGAGCACCGCCATCGCCTGATGCGCCGCGTCGTCGGACTCCTCCAGAGCCCCTCCGCCGCTGTCTGGGGCTGTGCGCAGCGAGGCTTGGAGCACGCCCGTCTTCGCTTGAAAAAACTTAATTACGCAACTTACCGGAAGTTCCGCTTGACAACGTGGTAGGGTAAAATTACTACCGCTGCAGACCTACCCTGTATAGTTATTAAGCCCACAAATTGAGTGGGGCTAACTAAGGCAACTTTCATTAGTTTATCTCTCACTTGGCATTTTTCTCGAACACCAGTATGTGGGGCTGTGCGCTGCGTGTGTGTTTCTGCTCGACTTGTTGACATTGAATCATTGGAGCACTTCGGCCGAGTTTGGCATAAGATGAAGTGCGCTGTACTTGGCGTAGTTAGAGGCCCCCAAAAGTTCCGGGAATTGGGTTGGTCATTATTATTGAGTTGACACAGGACCGTATTTAGCCTTTCTAATCAATTAGATAACCTAACATAACAACCATGGGTTAAGTAATAATAAAGCCCTTTTAAGTCTTACTGCTCCCTAATCTCAGTCTTTGTTTTTGAAATGTAATGACGCACAGCCCTACTCCGCACCCCTATGTAATCACCCCCCCCCCCCCCCCTCCCCCGCCCCCCGCCACCCTGATGACGCACCTACTGACGCGCCCGGTGAGCTCTCCCCCCACCGCAGGTGATCAAGGACGTGTGCGACGCGCACGGCGCGGTGGCGATGAAGTCCAGCCTGGTTGGCGCCGCGCATCCGTCTATGCCAAAGCAGGCGCCGCGGCTGCTCGCGCCCGGCGGCGGCCTGCTGTCGCTGCGTCACGAGATGCGCTACGCCTTTGCCACGTGGCTGGCGGCGCAGGCCAACCTTGGCGGGTAGGTGCTAGGCATGCGTATATACATCTACATATCCATATACATATGCCGCTGCTTGAAGTCGAGCGCTGCCCGGCTGGCTGCTCATGCCGGATGCCCCGAATTGACAGGTGGACCGGCGAGGCGGTGCGGCGGTACAGCGTTGCGCCGGTGCACCGCTCCATATCCGGCAGCGCCATCCCACGGGAGTATCTGCAGGTCAACCCCCCCCCCCCCCCCCCCCCCCTTCTTTCCGGCCTTTTTATACCCAGCCACGTGCTCGACCCCGTTGGCAATGCAGCCCGGCGAGACTCCACCGCTCTGACTGGGCCGGTGCTGTCGCAGGCGGACATCGACCTCGCAGCCCCAGCGGGCGGCAAGATGGCGGAGCGGCTGCTGGCGGAGGCGGAGGTGATCAAGGCGATGGTGGAGATTGTGGACCGCATGGGCCCCGCCGCCACCGGCCCCTTTGAGGTGCGCTGCGCATGGCTGCGACCCCCGAGGACTGTGCGTATGTCCACATTGAGTGAGCTGCCTTGGCTCCGTCCCTTCAACCCAATTCCACCAGCGCAGCTCAGCTCTGCCCAACATCGCACCGGTAGCACAGTCTCGGTCAATACTCACGTGGCGTGGTTGAACGCCCTGATGTGGCCGACTGTCGTCGATTGATCTCATAATCGGTATGTTTCCGCAAGTGCCCCGGCGTTGACGTATGTGCGGGGTTGCTATTCGCACTTGATACCGGAACTAAACTACGCTGTAATCTGTGTACTCAAGTTGCTTCTGTAAGCTGAAGGCGGCGTACATTGATAAGAGCGAAAGAAACATGACAGCTTACGTGCGCCCACACGCAACGCCCGGCTGAAACGCCCCTCCCCTCTGCCGCATGGCGCTGCCTAACGCTGGCGCCCGCTGCCCATGCCACACGCAGGTCCGGCTGAGCCACAGCAGCGTGCTGCAGCTGGCCATCCAGTTCATTGCGCCCACCCGGGAGCAGCGCCCCAGCGTGGTGGACCTGCTGGTCAGCCAGGCGCTGGGGGTGTCGCCACTCGTGGCCGATGCGCGCTCCAAGCGCTGGCCCGCCGTCCGGGTGGCGCTCGAGGTCCCCCCCCCCCCCCCCCACCCCTCCCCTTCCCGCCCGTCCGCCCGCCCAGGGCCATTCCTCTGCTCGCCGCCCCGCCTGTGTCACGCCCGCCCCGTGTCGCTGTCAAAAAAAACACGTATCCTCCCATTTTCAGGATATATCATCTCCAACCTCTGCCTGCCTGCACGCCTTTTTGAGCGGAAAGCAACAAAGTGTGCAATGGTGAGCTCATGAGACTCAACTGCTGTGCCATGTTAGCATAGTCAGTCAGTTTATCAGTCAGTCAGTCAGTCAGTCAGTCAGTCAGTGTTGCACACATCCTATCGAGACATTCCGCCAAGTGCGATTACGCCTAATCATATAGGACACCGCGGGCCCTCTGGGCGCTGAGGCACCGGGGCCGGCATCCCTGTTTTGATGGTTTTAGGTCTACTCGTACCCCGATACGTGCTCAATCAATCCCAAATCGCTAGGCCAGGCGCAGATAGCAAGCGCTGCAGATGGCCAGATAGTCGTGCTTGCGGTCGTCCTGACTCGTGTCGTCATGGGGGCCGCTGTAGGCCTCACTCAGCGTGATGGTGGTGCCGTGACAATTCCCGCATAGGTGCGCCGTTGTTGTGTGCAGCATCTTCAGGAATGCATGGTTCAACAATACCCTAACTGCAACAGTGAATCGGTTTTGCTATCACGGATATGTGCTGACTCCATATACCCGTTACTATACAGGGATCATTTCACAGTGAGCGGGTTTGGTGATTCCTATCTTACCCATCGTCATATACTTTTCTATGATCGCTTTCGGTATTATCCGGCATAGCAAAAGGGGCTGGGGCAGAATGTGACGGTGCATCATCAGACTCAGGAATAGAGGGAAGCGCATCATCCACATCATCTGTTCCATGATAGGCTTGCTCTGCAATTAAGTCCCCGGCTACGGGTCTGTCATTACCAGCAGCTGCAGGGCACCCCTATTGTCCCTGTATTGGTCACAGTCCCTGTTGCCGCTGCCCGCTTTCTGGAAGTGGGCGTCTTGTTCACAGTGGAATGGCTGATGTGCTATTGAGGAGGCAGCCGAGGGGCCCAAGCCGGCCGTGCCTGATGGTCCGGGCCGCCCCTCCCTGCTCCGGGGCCTGGCAGGGCCTGGGCCTCTCTGCCGCAGGCATCAAGCGCGCGCGGCAGCTCCTGGTAGCGGGCGCCGGCGACGCGGAGGCGACGCTCACCCGGCTGGCGGCCACGCTGCCCAGCAGCTCCCGCAAGGTCCGCGCGCGCCGCCGTGGCACACGCTGGGAATCTGCCCAACGTGCTCCGCATCGCTGAGAACCGGGGTGCTGTGCCGCACGCAGGATGACCGCGGCGGCGTGGAGCTCCCCTGCCTGCAGGAGCTGCGCTGCCTGCTGGGCCACCTGCACGCGTGGGGCATCCCCGCGTCCGCGGTGACGGTGGACCCCCTCATGGCGCCGCACGCTGAGTACTACTCGGGCGCCATGTTCCAGCTGCACATTCTGCCTTCTGGTGCCAGCGCAGGTGACCCCCCCCCCCCCCCCCCCTGATCACAACTTAGCTACTGCCGTGCGATTGAATCGCGATTGCAGCCCACACAAATGACGAATTGTTTCGCACCATCGACTCGGAGATTGCGTACTCTATCAAATTTCCAGGTAAACACTGTCTTGCTTTTTCATGGGGGCGTGAAACCAAGAACCTGGGCGAATTCAGAGCGCGGATACTCTGGTATGTTCTATCGACATCACTGGGAGCCACGACGTGTCGGGCACCGGGGATCAACACCCGGCCCTGATGACCCGCTGTCCCATTTGCCATGTTCCTATCGCCAGGCGCGTCCGGGCGCAGCGGCGGCGGCGCCTCCGGCAGCAGCAGCAGCAGCGGCACGCACGTGATCGCCATCGGCGGGCGCTACGATGGGCTGCTCAAGGCGCTGTGGCCCCGGGGCGCCGCGGTGGGCGTGTTGCCCCCGGGCGCCGTGGGCGCCACCATCAACGCCGAGCGCCTTGTGAGCCTGCTCCTCACGCGACGAGGTACAACACCCTCCCGTAGCCACGCACACACACACACACACACACACACACACACCCACACCCACACACAAATGTGCCCCAATATGCCCAATGTGGCCGCCTAATGCCACGCAAAGTTTTGTCCTGGCATCATCATTATTATCATATTTTTATATTTTAAATAATGATAGTATTATTATGTTGTTATGTTATGTAATATTTAAAAACAATTATTATTAGTATCATAATTATTTTTGTTCTTTTTATTACTCTTATCATCATCATCATTATTAGTATTGCTTTACTGTTATTTTCATTGGCATTGTCGACTTTTGTGGTCGGGCAATGAGCGCAGGCCGCGAGGAGGGAGGACGGCGCCCGCTGCAGAGGGTGCAGCTGAGCGCCACAGACGTGCTGGTGTGCGCCCGCGGCGGCGGCGGCCTGCTGGCGGAGCGCATGGCGCTCGTCGGGGCGCTCTGGGCGGGCGGGGTGCGCGCGGAGCTGCTGCACGCCGCGTCGCCCAGCCTGACCGAGCAGTACCAGTACGCCAGCGCGCGCGGGGTGCGCTGGCTTGTCACCATCAATGGCGCGCGCCTCCGCAGCGCCGACACGCTGGAGGTCAAGTGCCTCGAGCGGCGGATCGAGGAGGCTGTGCCCTATCACGAGGTGACTACCCCTTCGTCCCGACTGTCCTTGCCGCGCGCGCCGCAATATGATTCCTGAATACATATTACGCTGACAAGGGCCGGAAAAAAGACGGGCAGGGAGAGGGGGTTTTGCAAAGACTGATTGGCGTCGTAAAGCGCCTTACTCTGGGCGTGAGAGGGCCTCCATTGCTGGGTGCCCATTTCCGTAGCCCTCCTGCCTCCTCCCTTGCCATGCTCACGAGCGAGAGAGAGAGAGGGGGGGGGGGGGGGGGGGGGGGGCAGGAAAGTGACCAACTGGGAGTACAGGGTGGCCGAGGCGCATTACACCATCTCGTCTGGTGATGAAGCCGCATGGCCATCAGGCCAGCCTCTGATACCATCATGAAGTAGTGGTGATGCTGATACGAGTAGTGTGAAGATTACGACCGAAGTGTGCTCCATCCAACAGCAAATATATGAATCTCAGCGACCACCCCTTGTACTCCATTACCTGCTCATCCGAGCGACTATATTAGTGCTGGCTCACTGATACTGAATGATGAAGGGCATGAACCCCAGGTGGTCCTACATGTTCATGGTATAGTTATCATTATTTTGCGACTATGTTGTGCATTATGTGGCTGTCCCCAAAGGGAGGGGGGAAACCCATATTTGGAAACCCATAGCTGCCCAAATCGTGCGTTTCCCCCGCGCTTTCCACCAACCCCCATGATCAACACACATCCGGCGCCCGCCTAGTATGCCAGCGAGCCCAAGCCTCTGCGACCAGCATCGTAGTACGAATTGACATTCTGTCAACAAATATTTCGCCTTTGTTTCATGTCCGGCATGGGTATGGGTCTTGCCAAATCACTTCGCATGTGGCTCGCCTGTCTCCCACCATGTGGGCCATGGTTGTGGCCATCTCGTCGTCCGGCAAGACCCGAACCGTAAAATGGACCAATTGGTATCATGGCTATGCTCACAGGGGTGCGATAGAGGCGATGAACGCCCCGAGTGCTGGCGTTTTGCAAATGCTGGTTGTAGCTGATGGCCCAGGGTGAGGTGGCTCATGAGAATATTCAGAAATACATGTCGCCATCTGTAACGCCAACACGCGACCAAATGCGCCAACTGACCCGACTCGCGAACCTCGCCTATCTAGCTATACTCTATTGTCACTTGCTCGATCCGGCCTTTTGGGCAGGATTGCTTGCACGTGCGTGCAGGAAGGTTGGCGCGATAGTTGCAGACCGAGGAAAAGAATGATAGATCAAGCGGGCATCTCGGGTTGCGCGCGTGCGACACATAGCTATAATCGGCCTCATCGGGTCGCACGCAGCTGTAGGAAGAATTCCTGGGCGAGGGGGTTGAGTCAGTCAGTCGGTGATGGGGCTGGGAGATCCGTGTGTCTCCGGTAACTCAATAGCTGGCGGTCACAGGTAGGGGGTGGGGGGTGAGGCGGGTACCGGATTACATTTGTACGGGAATCCCTACGGCCCGTAGATGTAGTCGCCGATTTTGCACTCATTGTTCAGGCGTGACGTGATTCGGGCATCTAGGCACATCTTGCCATGACGCCCCGACGCTGCGGCACACTGCACGCCCGCGGCGGCCGCGGGTACAAGCTAAGGTAGAGCCGGCGGCACTCCGTTGTAGCAGTGCCGCCTTATCTATTGCACGCCTGGGAAGCTGCAGTAAATTTAAATTTTCTGCGTATTGGTACCTGGGTACAGGCAAAATACCTGCCGGAGCCCCGAGCCATAATGTTAATATACATTAGTGGCTAAAAATAATATGTCGTTACGCGACAATGGCATGCGAGGGCAGGGTCCGTGATGCGTGCAGGCTTCCACATGTACCTATGTGCTGCGTAAATATGGCATAAAAAGAACTTATTGTCCCTGGTAGCTGCATACTGTGTACGACGTACGTTTCATGCATCACCTCGCCGCCGTCTTTCATGCTAGTACAGGCTATTTGCCAACACCTTAGTGTCCATGTGTGTTGTTCGGTAGCACGCGCCGCCACATCCATGTTGCGAGGGGCATGGTCTGCTAGTTCGAGGGTCCACACTCCACAAGGCCGAACCCCCTACCAAAGAGAACAATTTGATGCCATGTGGAGTGCAGCCGACTGGTCGCGGATTTGTACCTATGTCCATATTATTGTGGAGCTTGTAGTACCAGCAGGAGTAGTGTGCGGAGATTATCGAGATGTATATTGTACCCTGGTACGATACACTCTCGCAGTGTGTCATCCACGGATCGTCCTCCCTTACGATAGAATTGCGGCAATCACTAAAAGTTACCTCCTTACGCGCGGCATCCACGGATCGATTCCCAGTGTGGGTCGGTTTGCGGATGCCACGCATTACAGACGATCTGATATGACCACCTAACAGTGTCATATCACGATTACCATGACATGATCAGCTAACAATGTCATATGCCATTAGCCAAATAGCAGTGCCAACCGCTACACCAACATTTCAGGGGGATGGAATGTGAGGAGATTCTCGCGATATAGCGACTAAGGATTATGGAGCATTGCGTGCAATTTCGCCACACTCTCGTTTCGCCGTTTTTTTATGGGACAGGCACTACGTTTCGCAATATCCTTGCATGCCTTTCCTGATGGGCACGCCGGAAAGCTGATCTCCGTAGCTACTGTAAGTATTATAGGAAGCAAAGGGTCGGCTGCCCTTCCTGGTTGGCTCTGGGTTTGATATTCAAATCAACAGGTGGGGGTCAAGGCGTTTTCTGAAAAAAAACATACCTGTCGAACTCGGCACGTACCCACCACAGACGGGTTGCCGCGACTGTAGATGCGCCATACCTTGTCCCGCTACGGCACATCTCACTGGGGGCCCCCTGTGCCCTCCGTCGCCGGGCAGGGATTGCTGGTCGGGGGTTGCGAAATCTACGATGACGCGCGCAGTGTGCCGGCCGTCGCGGCTGCTATGAGGGGTGCTAAGAGGCGCCTGAAAGAAGCTGAGAGGGAGGCCTCCGACCGCGCACCCCGCCGACCCCGCCTTGGCAACCTCGCTCCGACAACATTAACCGCCACACCTGGCCCAGGCCTCGCCACGGAGCTCGAGGGCAACGCTAGACATACGGGTGCCGCGGTGGGGCCCTCAGTGTAGGCTCAAGTGGGGTCGCGGCTGGACCATCCTCAATGGCGGGGCGGGTGGAATGTGGGCGGCGGAACTGTAAAAATCGGAGTGACGAAATCAACTTATCCCGCTCCCCCCCACCCCCCCCCCCCCCCCCAAAACCCTTTCGGTTTTTTCCAGAACCCGCACTTTGTTCGTCAGAATCCCTAGTACTGCGGAATGTATTAAACAGACTCGCATTCATTGGAAATCATCGCATGAGGGTTGTTGGTGCCGCTTGCTCAAGCATCATGTTTCAGAAATGTGTAGCGCTTCAAGAACAGCTTGTGCAAAGGGCAATGGACAATGACACATAGTGCACACAACAATATGTAACAAAAAGTACAGGATTTTCGGGTACGCCCCCAACCCTCTCGGCCTCTAGGCCTACCGCTAGCATAATGTCACACCTACTACTCCCTATTCATGCCACGCGCTTAATGCTGCTGCTAAGCCTCCGCAACCTGGATGAATCATGAGCCTCCATGATCGCCATCCCCTCGTCCTCCTCGGCGACCTCCAGAGTGATGATCACCTCCTCCTACTGGGCAGGAGCCTCAGGCTACTGCTACTGCTAGACTGGCGCCGAGTAGCTCCAGGGCAGGCAGCGGCCAGTTGGCGGCAGCTGAGCTAGGTTTGTGGTTGTCCATGGCGCGAGCGCAGCCTCGTTTACCGCAGTACCGTTAGCACAAACGGCGACAAGCCGAAATAAGCAATATATGCAATATACAATATGCGATATGCAATATCGTCTTATATATACATATATGTATTATATACATATCATACAATATCTCTATGCGATGTATGAATACACATAAATATACGTGTTGATTTACATTTCCATAAGCATTTATTTATAATATGTATTATTATAAATATAGTATACGTATTAATGTATTAAACACGTATATATGCGTATTTATTTACGTATTACTAATTACGTATTTAAACCAATTTACATGTATATGGATATTTATTTACGTATATACTTATACATTTACATCTATATACATATACATGTATGTATGTATTTATATATACACGTTAATGATGTATACATACATAATATATATACATGCACACATAAACATAAACATATATTTATATGCATGTATACATGTATAAGATAGTTATGTATGAATAGTACATAAATATATAATCAATTCATACATATATAGTATATATATAAATTTTGCCAATGCATATGAATGCATGCATACATGTATATATATTATGTATGAATATACATAAATATGTAATCATATTTATACATATATATGTATAAATATAAAATTTTGCCAATGCATATGAATGCATGCATACATGTATATATATACATGTATGTATGTATTCATAGACATTATAGGTAAAAATATGCATACATAAGTACACGTATATACATATAAACATTTATGCATAGACATATACGCATATATAACCCATCAGTATCTGACGTGTTCCCTGCTTCTGAAGGTACTCCAGGAGTCCTAGGACCCCTTGCTTAAGTACTCAGGCGGAGGAGCGCGGACCATATGATCGCAGCCCTTGCATGCATGGGTACAGACACGTAATGTAACGACGGTGCGATGTAATAAAATGTAATGAAGAGTAACAGTGGCACACGAGGGCTACAACTATAATGTTCCGCGCTATTCCGCACGAGTACTTAAGCACGGCGACCCCGGGCGTTCTCTGTAGGAAATATATATTTCGGACGGCCCGAACTGCACATAGTCGCTTCCATACCCCACACATATTTCTATCTACATAGCGACTGTTCTTTCACCAGCAGCAGGGGTGCGGGCGCGTGGAAAGGGGTACATCATGCACAGCGTCATTCCATGCCATATATTCCATATTCCATGCAGGGGTGCGCGTGGAAAGGGGTATGGGGATACACCATGCACATCGTCATTGATTCCAGTCCTATATATTCCATATATTCCATATTCCAGCCATTTCTAGACCAGCGGTATAGCGGTGACTAATTCTAATCTCAAGTCCGGGTACTGCTGCTGGTGTATCTACAGAAAGGCCAGCAGCAACAAATCCACAGCTGAAAGGTAAGGGTACTGGTACTGGTACTGATGCTGGTACTGATACCTATGCTGGTAGTTATCAGGCCGCCGGCCGCTCGCCCGCGGCAGTGAAGCACTCGGACAGGCATAGCAGTCTCGGACGACCCCTCTGGCGCATCAGTCTCACTGACGAGCCCCGGTGTGAAGTAAGGATTACCAAAGGGCCAGCAACAAAAAATCCACAGCGCTAAAAGTAGTAGGGTTTACTAAAAGATCAACAAAAGACGAGTAGTAAAAACGGCCCGCATTCTTTGGGTAATCCTTTATCAACCTGGTAAAGTACATTAATGATTAATTACATGAGCTAGCAGCAGAACGCGATATTGGAAATCACCAAAATAAAAGGTGATTAAGTACATTAATGATCATCGGTAGCGACTACCCGTAGCAGTGTGATGCTTTCGATGAAACCTGGCGGAATATTCCCGGTAGCTCCAGCCGCGTCGAGGCGGCATCATGCCATCAGGCAGCCAGGCAGCAGGTTCAGGATATAAGGACTGTAGCGACTGGCGACGATATAGCGACTAGAGGGGACATAGTCATTAGCGACTTGGATTAGGGATTAGGATTGCGATGTTACCGTGTCTGTATAGGCGAGATTAACTTTAAATGGCGGTGCCTGGCCGTGTTAATTTAATTTGCCACCCTTCGAGCGTTACAACACAACCGACTACTCGAGTATCGGTACTACTTGCTGCTTCCCGTAGTCGCTGCCAATACGCGCAGCGCTGTTTCGACCGCTATCGATACGATTACTACCCGTGATTGTTGCGATATACACGCGCCGTATCGTTTCAGCGCCCCGTCGGGTGCATGAACGGCTGGTACGAGAAGCGCGCGAATGCACGCTCAGCAGTAGTTCGTCCTTGTCACTACAGCAGCCCATAAAAGTCTCTGCATGTTGTTATGGGTATGATTTGGGTTTGGTCGCTTTTAGTCGGCGAACCCACGCATAGCTAGTCTACGCCGTTGCAGCCATTGCGAGAATACTAACCATGAAAGAGCGCGCACATGGTGTGCTAGGGCCAATGCGACGGCGCGCGTGGCTCGCGCGGCGCCTGTTATGCGGCACCACCAGTGTAACAAGTGTTGCACGGCCGGGCTGTGAACGGTTTGAGCGCACGGCACGCCGACAATTGGACACAAAGGACCGTGTTTTTCTCCCATGGTCGCCGAGATACATGTGTTGGGCACCTACCCCAGGCCGCGCAACGCATGCTTTGGAGTCAATGGTCAGCTAGCGGGTTGCATGCGACATTCGCAAACTTGCTGTTTGCCCTGCAAGAAGCAATAATATTGCAATCACGTTTTGATTCATAACATTTCGACGTTTTACCAGATTTAGCTGTAAATTAGTGCGATGAAAAGCCTGCGACCTGCGCTGCTGAACGCGCTAATTTACAGCCCAATCAAATACGATATCCCAATCCAATGAGATATCCAATAAGATAGCCCAATCCAATTCAATCCAATAAGACAAAATGTTATGGCCTGTCAAAGTTACCCCATGTTCTGGTATCCCAGCCAACCCACTCACTGTGGGTGGGGGCGCATGATGGAGGCATGTAATGTGCCCTTCCACGCAAGCTTCCAGGCGCGAGGAGCCCTTATTGGATGGGTCTCCACCTCGCGCGGACCCCGTCACCATTTTGGCTTTCCCCCTTGGATGTTGGGTGACATGTGTTACAACATGCGAGCAGACATGTGCAGCAGTGGCGACATTGTTGTCGAGGGGGCCAGCCCGTGCTTAGCCCACGGTGCGGGCGGTATAAGCATGCACCTATGGAATCGAAGGCACTTCATGTGTGCTGCTTTCACCTAGGGAGGCGCGGCCAACGGCGCTTATCTTGCAGCTTCGTAAAATTGTGGGATGATTGGCCCCATCCCGACATCCCATCCCGGCCACATTACCGGCACACTCATGGAAATGCCATGCATTGCATCGGTAGCGTGCATGGATTGGGCTCAAGCCCTGTGCATCAGTAGGTTCAGCGGGTACATCAGGGTAGTACTGGTAGTGACTACGCGTGGGTACGGTTGTCGGGTACCCGTACCGGGGATCGTGGTAGTTGGTAGAACAAAAGGGCTCGGGGTGTTAGTCTCTCGCCACTGGCAACAATAATGCTTGCGTACTGCATTAAAACTGGTAATATGGAAAACAAAACACTGGTAGCGACTACTTCAAAGCGCTGGCAATGCGAACGCTCGCTGCTGGTACTGGTACTCGCTACTCGCTGCTGGTACTGCTGGTACTGCTGGTACTGGTGTGAATTACAAAAAAGGGCAGTTCCCCAGAACTGCTGGTACTGGTACTGGTACTCGCTACTCGCTGCTGGTGATGGAAAAAAAACTCTGGTACTTCAAAGCGCTGGCAATGCAATTCATGGAACTGTAGGCCAGTGATGTAGAACCCGTTCTTTTAAATTTTTCTGAAAAATCGACGCATCGCTGATTCAACTGTCAAGTTACTTCATACGTATAATATATATGGGCATACATATCGTTGTCGTATGATAATACAATGTCGGATACTGCTGAACTCGTAGTCACCATCTCTCTCTATCTCTCTCTCTCCACCCCCCCCCCCCTCTCCCTCTCTCTCTCTCTCTCTCTACCCACCTACTCTCTCTCTAGAAACAACAACTTCTGATGCAGCACAAATCAGACATGTCTCACCAGATGCGCGGCATGCGGCATGGAGTTTTGAGAAGCAGGAACCAACGCCATCACATCTACGGGTGGTCCGAAGCTGACAAACTTGCTAGCACCTAATGCACGCCTGTCGCCATTTTTTAATGCGCAGCTAGCCGCTTCGTAGATGAATGTCTGGGGCTTGTGGCGACGGCGTACGATGTGGACAGTTGTGTGAAGGGATGTCGCTACTCCACAAGCTGAGCAGGTCTCATACAGCGTAAAACCAGTGATCGCGCTGCATTGAAACAATCGATTCTGTGCTGCTGCATGCGGGGTTACTGGCACGTAGCAGCGTTATCTTCACCACCGCCCTTGCAATGCGCAAACTAGGAAATAAGACGGAGCCCGCCAAGAGTGATGATTATCTACTACCAATGCAGTCAGGTGTAACACGACAAACCGCACCGGCAGTGGCTGACACCAGTCACAGAGCTTGTCTACTGGCTCACAGATCTGCACAGACTGACCGCCCTTCATCCCGGCTGCTTGCCGCCCAGGTGGTGCGATATCTGCAGGCAGCCCTGCACATGAGCGGGGCCCATCAACGGCAGCCGAGGCCCGGATCGGGGCCGCTGCTGGCGTCAAGCTCCGGCGGCATGCCGCCCGCTGCGCACCACCATCACCACGGCGCAGAGGAGGAGGGCGCCGAGGCGGAGGACGAGCAGGGCTCCGGGCGCAAAGGCCGGCGGGCGCGGTCACATGCGCAGCCCTAGCAGCATAGTGATGGCCACGTACCGAGTGAGGGACGGGGTACAGGTGCTTTTTTGCTATCATTCAATATTTCTTACAAACTGAACATGCAACAGCAGCGGGGGAGGGGAGATGGGGAAGACATGGCCCGCCATCACATCCCGCCTGACAAGGGAGTGTAGCAAGTTGTAATCTACAGGTGGTGCATTTCTGTGCATCTGCCTCGACTATTTGACGTTACTAGCGCCATTGTTGGCGTAGAATAGATGTTCCAGCAGGCGGCAGATGATGTGGGTTCCACTTGTACATCCATCGACGGATTCACCAGCTGCAGCGCATATGCATGGAGCCTGGTATCACTGTGGCAATTACGGCGGTGAATGCAAGTGAACAGCGTCACAGTATGGGTATTTGATACTATTACCAGGGCACCTGGAACTTTGTATCATAAGTAATACACGTTAGGGTGATCTAGGCTGGAGCACGCTCACCTGGAGAAAAATGTGCGAAAGAGTTGTCATTTACAAGTTAAGGCAAATGAAGTCTTAAATGATATGTCGCCCTGTCCTGGCACGTGTAATTTGAATGAATAGTTATTCGACATGTTCGGAGAACAGGCGTGGCGATGAGTTGCATACAGTGCTCAGTTGTCCTGCAGCCATTTGTGCGTCAGCGCCATCGCGGGTGTCAGGCGCTTTGCAGGATCGCGGTTGAGAAGGCCCTGGACCAGCTCCCGCGCCTCGTGTGCCACCAACTCCCACATCGGGTCGGTAAAGCAGACCTCACCGCAGCGGATCTGGTTCATCAGGCTCCTGAGGTCCCCGGCCATGAAGGCATTATCGCCGGACAGGAGTTTGTAGAGCAGCACACCCGCCGACCACACGTCGCACTGGGTACCGTACGCCGGGCCATCCGTCGCTATTACCTCCGGAGCCACGTAGGTTGGCGTGCCGGAACGGCTTGTAAAATGTCTCTTTGCCGGCGTGAGCTGGCCACCAAGGCCAAAGTCAATGACTTTGATCCTCGTGTGTTCCTCGTCGCTGGTAAGCAATATATTACGAGGCTTGATGTCCCGGTGCGCAATCCCTTTTCTGGCGAGGTATTCCAGTGCCTCCAGCAGCTGCACCGCCACCACGCGCGCGTCCTCCTCGGCGTAAGAACCTCTTTCCTCAATGGCCGAGCCCAGATCCTTGCCACGAACCAGCTCCATAATAATGTGCAGGCTATCGCCGATGGTGAAGTGCTCGCGGTAGCGGACGACACTGGGATGGTCTATCTGCTTGAGCAGCTCGATCTCCTTGAGCTGGATCGTTCGGTGGGCGGCGCCGCGCACTACCTTGCACGCCCACTCCTTGCCCGTGGCGAGGTCGATAGCAAGGTGTACGGTACCGCAGGCGCCAATCCCCAGGATGTTACCTAGACGGTAGCGCTGAATGACCGGCGAGTCCAAGGACCAGCGTTGAAGCCGCCTGGCTATCTTTGGCGTTCTTGTGCTGGCACTTATAGGATCGAACGACCATGTGCGCGCGTTGGTTTCCGACTGCGCCCGCGAAACAAGTTTATCGGCACTGCTGGCCGCGCCCTGTAGCGCTCCGCGACGAAGCCGAGTCAATGTCATGATTGGATCAGTATCTACAGGCCGGCGGTTGCTATCGGTCAACTCGGGTGCTGTGGCAAGCTTGACTGCACCGGAGGACAACTTCGCTCTTGGCGTTATCATGAGGCGGCGATATGGTTTATCTTGAATATGCAGCATGCCGGTGGCGCGTTTCGAGTACAGACCAGGATTCAAGATCAGTCGTACGAGTACTGGTACTCGTATTATACCTGCGGGGGCGGCGGGAGGGGGGGCGGTACCCTGTAGTCAAATAATGGTAGCAGTCAAATTGGGGTAGTCGCCAATGTACGGGTACCGTACAGAAAAGGGCGGGAAGCGGTTTCGGCTTATCCTACTATATTAATGTGCCAGACTTTAATATCCAGACATTACTAAGGCTACGTGGCATAACGCGTTGTGTCTGGGCCACGGTCCGGTTATTTCAGGTGGTGGGAGCTGTAACTGTAAATAAGTGAATTTTGGTGTGGATAAGTGGTGGTGCATGACAGAACCAGAACGCACACTAGGAGGAACTACTACAAGGATGTAGTAAGATTGAACTAACCCTTCTCTGGCACCTTCAAGAGCTTGACACCGTACATGTTTGCGGGTGCGGTTGCGGGTTGCGGGTGCAGTATTGAGAGCCGGGTATACATGCATATTCACCAGTTTTACGAACGTTTTTACAAATCATGAAATGTTTTCTTTGGCCGATGATCCGGGGCGATCTCTACATACATATTCAGTGATTAAAAGTAAGTGTGTATGAGAATGTGCCACAGCAGCACTGGCATGACGTCCGCGGCGGCGGGAGTGGGAGAAGGGGGGGGGGGGGGGGGGGGTCATTCGAACAAAGGAATGTGGTCGGTTGTCGCATCACATGTTGTCATGCAGATGTATAGCGAGGCAGGTCTGCTTGCAGTTGGCGAGTGGTGATACACTGATATATGGCAGCAAGCTTGGTCTGCTTGGTCCGCTGTACTGTGCCACATATCGGGGTATAACGTTATTACCTTAATGAGCGCCATGCATGTCAAACTGTCTAGTACATTCCAAGAACTGAATGCAGACGATATTCATGTCCGTGCGTGGTTCAATGGCGCAAGCTGCCCACACACACACACACACACACACGCACGCACGCACGCACACATGATTCGTGCTGTTGGTTTGCAACGAGCTGCATAATTCGCCCTGTCATAGTAATAAGTCAGCACATCATATTTAAAAGCACGCACTAGGCCATCCTGTTATTCAAATGCATGAGCATGAGCATGTTACTTCAATATGGAATTTGAAACATATTACACGGATTATTATGACATCGATAAATAAAGGGTGATATGCACAGTGCTTGACACTGCTACTACGATGGTTGGCGCTGCTTGTTGCCTTGTCATGGAATGCTGAGCCGCCTGAGAGTTCCGTCTCGACGGGCGCCTGTGGCAGAGTCGTCAGCCCGGCGGCATCCCATCGATGAGTAGGTGGGCTCACACGCACAGGACGTCGGTTGCGCAGAGTCAGTGGAGCAGCGAGTTGACTATACTGATGTCTCGACCAGCCCGCCATACTGGTGTCGAGCTGATACGGTAGCAGAGTTGAAAGTTCTTATTCGACTCTATCACATACAATATAGCTACACAGATAGGTACACGTGACGCTTTTAAAAACCCTCTGATGATATGACGATAATGCCCTCAAAAGGGTCGCATCGGGAGAGTCTTCACGGAGCCGTCGGGGGATTGAACTTCGGCCAGTCTCAACTCGATGTCATCGCCATACATCGTCTTCGTGAGCCGGGCTCGGCGTAATGGGACAGGCTCGCTTCTGTGCACCACGGGGGAGGGAGGCCCGGTGGACGGGCAGGAGTCCTCTGACGACAACGAGCGCTGGGAGCCGCCATCACGCCGTGAGGGCGATCCCGGAAAGCCGGAAGAGTAGTCACCAGACCAGCGTTGGGGGTTGACCCTCGCACTGTCGAGAAAGGTAGGCGTAGTCATGTCCCCAGCCTGATAGTGCGGTGGGGAGCTGCGGGTGCCTGTGATGTCAAGAAATTTTGGAGAGGCCATGTCCGACAGTTAAACGAGGACTCAGGGCCCAGTGAGCAGGACCTACGTTGCTGAGGGCCGGGGTAGCTGCCGGGCGATGGTCCGAGCTGAAGGTACACTGAGGATGGACTTTCGTGCTGGCGGTGACTGACGACACGACGCGGAGGTGAGCAACGACGCGGGCCCGGGTGTGTGTGATTACACGGCGTTTTGGTTCCGCTGTTTTCATGAAGCACAGACCCCTTGCGTTTCTCTGTGCGCAGAGTTGAGACGCGACATGGGGCGCACACACGTAGTACTGGTACGTGGCAGTCGCAACCGCGGTGTACTGACCTAGCTGTCGTAGCAATCGTTTATAGCGCGTTACCATCATCACGGGGATATCCGGATATCCCCGTGGTACAACCAAAATAAAACGACTCCGCCATAAGAAATAGCGACTAGTAATCCTTACATATCGCCGCCAGTGATACATCGGGCGGCGGATAGTGGTAGATCATACTCTAAGAGTACAGGTACGGGTACTGGGAACGTGCCGTACCGGCCTTTTGCTACCGGCCTTTTTGGAATTCATTCGAGTTCCGGCCGCCTAGTGCGGGATGCAGGCCGCGCTTTATTTATTTTAAGCGGCTTGTGTTGGTCTTGTATTGCTTAGAGTACTGCCTTTGGCAGCCGTGGATTTGTAGTTGGCGCTGCTGGCGGCTTACTTAGAAATGTAATTCATCACACGCGCGAGTGCCGGTACCAGCGGAATACCTGGCAGTCGTAATCGACTAATCATTACATCACATGCCGCACGTGAGTAGTCGCTACTGTACTCACTACGTATGAGTACAGCCGAGACAGCTAACTCATGTAACTACAGTCGCTATAGTACACCCTAGCAGTTACTCATCGCGCTTTTTGCCGTAGTCGTTCATAATTGTGAGGAGACACTCTCACGGTATATATACGATCGCTCTCAGTCATCCCCGGACCCTTCGCGCGTTTCACACAGCGCGGCTATGCAACCTACCCCCTTGCAGTAAAGCACTGGGTCCACGGATCGATTCCCGGTGGGGTCGGTTCACGGATGTCACGCAATACATACGATATGATACGATATAATATGATTGACCAAATGAGAGTGTCACATCATACATTGGCCAACTAACAATGCCAACTGATACACCTACCTTTCAGGACGGTGGAATGTTAGGAGATGTTCTCACGATATATATAATATACGATACACTCTTACACATCCACTGACAGATTCTCCGCGCTTTTGATAGAGTGCGGCTATCAAAGCTACCCCCTTGCCGTAAAGCGCCGAGGCCACAGAGTGACGATCGATTTCCGGATGTCGGTCGGTTCACGGATGTCACACATTACAAACGATATGATATGACTAACAGTGTCACATCACGAATACCATGATATGACCAACTAATAGTGTCATATCATACCACGGCCAACTAACAGTAGTGCCAACCGCTACATATCTTTCATGGCGGGATGGAATGTGAGGAGATATTCGCACGATTTATTGCATAAGATACACTCTCGCAATAATGTGTCAAATTGTCACCCCCGGATTTCTCCGTGCTTTTATTGATAGAGCGCAGCTGTCAAGTAAAGGTACCCTCTTTTTGGCGGTGCAGGGAGGAGTGTCAGGGGATGATAGTACCCTAAGTAAAACCTAGTAAATCTGAGGTTATGCCCCACTGACCCGGGTACCTCGCTGGACTATTCTAGACAATGCTCATGCGGCTACTGGCGACATCATGCCCCTCGGTATTGATTCCACAAATAGTCACCTCCGCAGCAAACCGCTACTCGTAGTTCACTTCTCACAGCTCCTCAATCAAACGTTTTTTGGTCAACTCACACACACCGGTTCCTCCGTCGTAGCGATACTCTGATCTCAATTCGTATCCCGCTACTACTTTTAAAAACCTATTACGCGTACCTGTGTGAGTACAGATAGCAATGAGGGGTAGTACTATACATATCTACAATATTTTGCTGTATCTGCGGCTACTGGCGACATCATGCCCCTCGGTATTGATTCCACAAATAGTCACCTCCGCAGCAAACCGCTACTCGTAGTTCACTTCTCACAGCTCCTCAATCAAACGTTTTTTGGTCAACTCACACACACCGGTTCCTCCGTCGTAGCGAGACTCTGATCTCAATTCGTATCCCGCTACTACTTTTAAAAACCTATTACGCGTACCCGTGTGAGTACAGATAGCAATGAGGGGTAGTACTATACATATCTACAATATTTTGCTGTATCTGCATGGCCTAGGCTCCGTATATTATTCAGCAATAGGGAATAATATGAAATAGGGAATAATGATTCGATATTCTCACGTTTCTAAAGTGTTATGATTTTGCCAAAACGGATGCGCAGATTTTACACAACCAGAGGCCGAATTGTGGAAAAGGAATGCGAAAGGAGAGGTACCCCGTACGGAAAACGGAGTAATAAGGGACGGCGCTGTGGAACATAGCGAAAACTGTGGAACATAGCAGCTATACTTACGCTGTGACTGCTTATGCGTCTGTCTGTGCTGCACACGAAGATGCACAGCTACTACGGGTAAACTAGTGACCCGCACCACTGCAACCACTAGAAGCAACTATTAATAAGAATCTAGGGAATAGGGAGAAGGACAGAGAGAAACCTCTTATAGTACTACACCAGTCCACATAAGTCATCTTTACACATAGAAATCGCGCGTATCCTCGCCTCGGTGCCCAAGCCATGGGGCCACGGGGCCATGGAGCCTTACTTGTAATCTAGTGTATGCAAGCCTCCTACGCCAAGGAGGCAGCCGTTTCTCCATGTTATCGCACTTTCCGAATTTTTCTTTGGCAATGGCAGTGCTTGGCACCGAGCTAAAACCACAGGAAAAAACGGGCGATGAATAGCTAGGGGCAACTTGTTGGCGGCGTAGCTACCATCCTTGCATATGCTCGCGCGCTGCCGGCGGTGGTTGGATGTATGCATGCGATGTAAGCCGACCGAGATTGATCGCAATCCATGCACACTACCGATGCAAGGCATGGCATGGCATTTCCATGAGAGTGTGCCAGTACTCCCGTCGTCGAGATGGGGCCGGTCATCCAACATTTTTTCGAGTTGCAAGATAAGCGCCGTTGGCCGCGCCTCACTGGGTGAAAGTAGCGCGCATAAAGTGCCTTCGATTCCATAGGTGCATGCTAATTATACCGCCCGCACTGTAGGCTAAGCGCGGGCTGCCCCCTTGACAAAACATTATGTCGCCACCGCTGCACAGGTCTGCGCGCATGTTGGAACACATGGCACCCATCATCCAAGGGAAAAAGCCAAAACGGTGACGGGCCCGCGCGTGGTGTAGACCTATCCAAGGGCTCCTCGCGCCTAGAAGCTTGCGTGGAAGGGCATATTACATGCCCCAATCATGCGCCCCTACCCACAGTGAGTGGGCTGGCTGGGATACCAGAACGGGGGGGGGGGGGGGGGGGGGGGGGGGGGGGGGACTTCGACAGGCCGTAACATTTCGGCGTTTTATTAGATTGGCCTGAAAACTAGTGCGTTGCAAAGCGCAGGTCACGGGCTTTTCATCGCACTAACTTACAGCGCAATTTGATAAAACTCCGAAATGTTATGAATCAAAACGTGATTGCAACATTATTGCTTCTTGCATGGCGAACAGTCAGTTTGCGAATGTCGCATGCAGCCCGCTAGCTGACCGTAGACTGCAACTATGCGCTGCGCGGCCTGGGGTAGGTGGCGAACACATGTATCTCGGCGACCATGGGGAAAAAACACGGTTCTTTATGCCCAAATGTCGGCGTGCCGTGCGCTCAAACCGTTCACAGCCCAGCGGCCGTGCAACACTTGTTACAGTGGTAATGCCGCATAACATACGACGCGCGTGCCACGCGCAACATCGCATCGGCCCTAGCACACCATGTGCACGCTCTTTCATGGTTATCCTCGCAATGGCTGCAACGGCGTAGACTATGCGTGGGTTTACCGACTACTAGAAGCAACCAAACCCAAATCATACCCACAAAAACATGCAGAGACTTTGTGGGTTGCTGTTCGACATGTTTGGGCGGCTCGTTTACCGCCGTAACCGTATTTCTGGTCGCCGCCACTCCCGGAGCGTCATCAAACTCAATAACTTCCTAGCCGATCTATCTACTCACACGCGTCGACCACGGCTACCGCACAAAAGCCGACCCCACACCCCCTTCAACCACAGCGTCGGCGCACTATGCATGCTAGTGCAGCTACCATTGCGCGGCGGTGGCGGCTCGTTCTCGAGGCCGAGCGACTCGGGAGCTGCCGAGCGGCTGTAAAGGCGCTCGGGGCAGACGTGAGGACGATTATCAAGTGGGTGAAGCGTGCCAAGGATACCGGATGCGTGGATGACCTGCCGAGGTCGGGGCGCCCGCGCGCACCGCTCGGGACGTGTGAAGTTGAGGAGAAGCTACGAGGGGGCATACGGGCGAGGTTCAAGTGCCCCCAACTGGCACAAACCCTCAAGGACGAGGTGGATGGGCTGTGTGTGACTGCGGAGACAGTGAGACGCCACGTAGTCGCTGCGTACTTGGCACGTTAGCTTCGACCCAAAAAGCGCGTGTATCTGACTCCTCGTCACATGCAAGATCGACTGGCGTTCGCTCGTGAGTGGGTAAGCAAGTCATGGGACAACGTGGTTGTGACCGATAGCAAGTACTTTTGGCTTTGCACCAAGGGGGCCGGCTTCCAGGATTGGGTTTTGTTTGAGGATGAGCCACCCACCAAGCAAGCCCTCCGAGAAGAACTGCTTCAAGGTGCATGTCTATGGCGGTGTGAGCAAATATGGCATAATGCCCTTGTTCATAACGGTGGGAAGCACTCGCATCAAAAGGGGCAAGGGCGAGAGCAAAGGAGTGACCGGAACGGTATATGTAGCCTTGCTCAAGCTCTAGTTTCAACACGCTCAGTATTCTCCGCACATCGTCGCCTCTTGGCATATGGGAAGGGGATTATATGGCACATGTTGCTTGTCTGATCAAATGCTTTCTGGAGAATATTGGCAACTCGTCCATAGGTGAAGTGGGCATAACCGATGCTTTAGCCGCAATACTCGGGGGTGAGTGAGCGGTGGTTATTTGCAGGTAAATAAACGCACGGCTTCCGACTCCCGTCTCGCGACCACGAGAGCAAGGGCGTGTGACGCTGCAGCGGGTGGAGTCGCTTGCGTGTCGAAAACGGCGGCAGACGAAAGCGGCTATGTACCGTAGTATACGGGTGGGCTGCGTGGTGCTCGATCGTCGCAGGTGTAGCACTAAGATTACCCGTCGGCGGCGGATATGCGCAACGCGGCCTGCCCGGCGGACGGGGGCGCAAACCGGCGGGGATGTCAAAATAAACGCGAACTTGCCGGGTATCGGCAACAACATCGATCCTCCGTGCGACCAGCATACGGTCGCTCCGAGGGCTTGACCGTGTCAGATTCTAATAGAAAAGCCGAAACACTACCGCGGCGAAGATAGTTATAGGGGGTGGGAATGAGTGTTGATGATGCACCTAACGAGAGCCGCGACGCGCCGCTTTCAACACGCTATACAGTCACGCGGGATCGGGTAGCTAGCGAGCATTTGGCAACGGGCATCACCGACCGCCCCGCACCCGATTAGTAGCACGCAGCAGCTCAGGGAGAACTCTTACACTATATGAGGATGTGTATGGGTGCTTTTGGTGGCAGCCAATCGCGGTAGGTGCGAGTCCTAAGGGTGGGCGCTCTGCCCGTGTTCAAACATAAGGTCATGTATGCAACTGACCACCACTTTCACCCCGCCACTTTAACAATCCACATATATATGACCCGCTTAAAGACCGCCGTCGACCCCGCAACGCTGGCCGCACCTAGATATAGTACCACCTAGGTTTAGGTCGAGTGGGGGCTGTGTCGCTTGAGTTGCGTCACGCTGGCGGGCAATCTGCGCCTTGGCAGCGCAAAAATGTGTTGAATATAACATGACATTTTCCCGCTATATGCGGTTGCCCGAAGATGCATGATTGACATGATCGGATCTTTAGTTGTATTGCGTTCACTACTGGCTTATCGGAGCAACCTTGATTGCGATCCAAGAGGTTCCTGGGACGATTCTCTTACCACCCGGAAATCGGATTAATCGTCCATTAATGGATGGGAGGAGATGGAATGTCAGCCATGTACTCGTACCGATACTCGGTTGTCCGTGATCGATACTCGTACAACGTGATATTATTATACATGTACTCGGCTGCCCGTGTATCGGATATATGGATATAGCGGCTGCCCGCAGATATATGACATTCTTGGACGATCTTTTGTATTCTTTTCAGGGCCAGTGCGTCGCGTCCCGAGCGACTCGGCAATTTCCGAGATCGGGCGGGCGGCTTCGGCGTCGTCTGGTAAGCAAGATGCGCAATTGCCCGGCCCACCAATAATCGGCCAGAGCCCAAGTCATGAGCGGCCCCGGGACTACTCACTACATGGGCCTTGAGACGAGCCACCTTGTGCTCACTTGGAGGCCAATGGCAGCGACCCCCATATTTTTGTGGGTAGTGCGGCGAAGTTTGGTCGGGTAGTTTCGTATACATTTTTCGAGTATCGCTACATGACCTCGAGTAGTCGCAGTAAATAACAAGGAATATTACACGACTGGCTGTGCCATGTGAGAAATTTCAATTTCAATACATCATATGCCATGACCTTGAGAGGGGTGCATGCCACGGGCTACGGCCGACCCTCTGCGGGTTCATGCAACGGGGCCGTATAAAAACAACTTGCATGTAGTTGCAAAACTGGCACTCTAGCAAGATTTAAGAAGTAATATCAAATTGAAAACTGAATAAAGCAGTTCCGATTAAATGTCATGCTCTAGACCCGTAATATGGACGGTCGAAAAATGATGAGGGGCAATTATGAGAGGGGGTCGAAACTTAATAAATGATTATGTAGTACTAAAACATCACTTGACGGCTGGGGGACGACGGCTGAGTTTACCTACCATCCTGCACTTGTAGGCTTATCCCAACATGATGATGCGGAGCTACGCCTAGCTAGACGGTCGTTTCGCGCTGGCCCACCCTGGCCCGCCAATCTGACGCCTCCTCGACAAGGATGGTTGAGGACGAGAAAAATAGCCTAAAGGTAAAAAAAAGCCTAAAGTGGTAATAATATGGGAAAGCCGGCTTCTCACAAGGGGGCGTGGCTGAAGACGCACATTGTTTGCGAGCTGCTAGATTTCACGATCGGGCTGCCAGATGCCATGATGAGTTCCTCTCCCCTCGATTGCCACATTCAATGTTTCATCTGCACATCACGTGTATGCTGGCCATCCGCTTGTATGGTGCGGATGGTTGACTGTCAATGCCCGTGCAGATGGCCAAACGTCGCACGTTTTCATGTGTGGGATGCGGCCCCTCGATGAGAACCATCTTCATCATGCATGCTTTCTGTGCGATGCTCACCGGGCGGCTAACATGTGCTGCCCCTATTAAGAAGGAGTACTACGCGCACAAGAAGAAGAACCCCTCCTTGTAATTTTCCATGTCTTGTGTGCATAATGTATAGGTCATGCGTAGGGTCATTAAGTAAGGCGCCCGTTGCGTGCGACCCATGAGGAGCGGAGGACCTTGGGTGCGGCAGGCAGGGCGGCACCACCCCCACCTCCACGTTGTGGGCGTTGGCAGCACTAACCCCCAAGCAAGACCGCGCCCGGGTGAGTGCGGCAGGGGGCTGAGCGGAGTAGCCGGTAGAGACGGATCCTCGGTTCATGGGACGACCGGGGAGCCCTACGGGGGGCTTTTCAAATGATACTCGTAGTCCCGGTAGCTCATGCTGGCGCCGCCGGGTAGCAGCTATGTACGGTGATTGCTTAAAATAATTCTTGTACGATTTCGGCCTAGCGTCGGCCTCATCTCCCAGATCCGCCTGCGGGTGGGGAGGGGGTGTGTGCGACTCGGACGGGGGCAGCTTATACCCTCCGGGAGTTGTTCGAAATAAATCGTGTTATCGTATTTCGGTACGACCCACGAGCGACATGCATAAGATCCGGCGTACCCCCCCCCCCCCCCCCCCGCCCACACACACACAATCAACTATACATCGTCAACTATCACAGTAATCAGTAGAACATGCCCACAGCTTCCTACAGAAAAAACTGTCACTGGCACGACATTTAACTCTAAAATATGCAAGTGCACGCATGACTAAATCCATATATATGGTCCCCGCTATATGACAACATAAAACGGAGCGGGGATGTGGCCTTCTTGGAACTATCACCATCTCACAATAAGCATCATGGCAACCCAACCATACGGTGGCCCTATCCATCCTCATCCATGTGGCTATGATGCTTTTGTTGTTGTTGCGCTATAATTGCTACTTGTTGCTATTGCCAATGCTCTTGTTGTGACTGATGTTGTGCCATGTAGATTGCGCAGCGCCGCTTGGCTATCCAACTTCTCTAGTGGGTAGTTGTATATAGCTTCTCCGCAAAGTTACCCTTGCCGCCCCTCTTATCACAATCATTTTGTAGCCCGATTGATCCGAGCTGCCTACTCTACATGCAGGCATGTAGTCGCTATCACATGCCGCACGTGGGTACTTTATCCGTATATTCGAGTACCCAATAAAGTACAAGTGCCATGTTCATAAAAGTTCACTTTATACTCGCGCTTTTGTAATTCACAGGAGTACGGCGGGTACCCATACGACTATACGAGTACAGCTGGCGCAACCACGGGGTATGGAGTACTGTCATATTCAGTATAGGGGGATGTATTCCCACGGTATGAACACGGACATGATAGTTAAACCGCTAGTCGCTATATGGATTTCATTTTGTCGCCGCCATCCATGTGCTGCTTGACGGACGATGATGATGTACCCAGCACGCTTTAATTAAGGAGGTACCAGTACATGAACAGCAGAGCAAGAGGGCCTAGGGCTTATTCGCTCGAAATTCCAATAAGGTCAGCAAATCTCCGTAATCGGCAGTCCAGCGCAGCCAGTTCAACAAATGCTACTGTGTGCAGCAAACCAGCAGATAAACGGTCCGCACGCGTGGCATTTTTGTATAATCGCTTCTGCCGGGGGCAGCAAATCGGATAATTGGCATCATTTGAACCCGCTTTAGGCCCGCGTTGCCGCCGAAGCATACGCCGACCCCCCCCCCCCCCCCCCCCCCCCCCCCCGCGCCCCCTAAGGGGAAGGGGGGTGTTTGGGGGAAGGGCCATCCCGGGCCCCTCCCCCCAACGAAGTTTTTCTTCTTCGAAAATCCCTTAGGAACGTGATTTTTGATTGAAAACATGTGGGACTAGCCACCGGTCCAACATCTCATCGGCGGCCTCGAGGACATGAGCTGTTTTGTTAAACGCTACTGTGAGTAGAAATGTTAGTACTCTAGTGCCACAACTCAACTTTCCTCCTTCTTCTTTTGCCCCGGATGCCCCTCAACTTTAGCTCATCCTTGAGGTATCTCACATGCCAATCAAGACAACTTTTCCTCCTCTAGCTGCCTCTAAAAATACCCGCACTGCTCATCATCATCAATAATGCTTGCATGGGCACTTTAATGCCTTCATGTCCCCACTTTGTAACTGTTGGTTAATGTATATTTTAAGGGGTGTGCAAGACTTGACAAGTGCCTTTAGATTTGACCATCTCCCCGCCCGGGAACAGTCGCAAATTCTAGTGAAATTGTTCCGATTACACAACTCGGAAATACCCGTTTAATGGGGTCAACACGGCGGTAAAAATGGACTACGCAATATATCCAATGAAATTTCAACACAATCTCAAAATACAGCGCCACCACTTAGCGACTTTCGTCGCGATAATCGCCGCGATCATGTACTATACAATGTACTATTTCCGACGCCTCTCCACACCTACGCCACCTCAAACGCAGTTGGAGGGCCGCCCAGTCTCATGCCGGCGTGGATTGCTCCTCGTTACCATAGATTGTACTGCTTATCTTGTCGCACCTCTTGGTTTCCCGCGTGGGCACGCCATCCTAGGGGTGCGGCGACGTACGGAAACATGGGCGGGCGGCATGATGCATACCGTCGTGTGGGCGTGGCAAAGGAGGCCGACAAGAGCTCGCGTGGGAAGCGCATGTTGGAGTCCGTCCACAACGAGTGACGAGCGAGGTATCTAGACCCACACCAACACCCGGCTATGCTTCGGTCCGGTGTTGTTGGACGTGCCTTGGCGATGCCTTCACGTTCCCCAAGCCGGAGGATGCAAGGGAAGCCGTGAAGTGGCTGCCCGACGTGTGATACTTTCGACGAGGTTGCCATTTGAGAAAGGCCCACACAAGCTCGCGTGGAAAGCGCGTGATAGAGTCCGTTTGTGACGACGAGGTACCTACACCTACACCTACACCTACACCTACACCCGACTCGTTACGGTCTCTGCCCCAATGCCAACTACTTGTATAACGACGGCATGGAGTTTCGGAGTGTTATTAGACGCCGTGCTGATAATCTAGTAATCTACCGCCGAAGTTTGGTCGGAGATTTGCTCCTCGAATTCCACATATCCTTGCGTTCCCTTTGCAGGGGGCGGTGTTGAAGCACTAGTGCAAGTAGGGACTAAAACCCTAGGGAAGGTTTTGGCCCTAACTGAACTGAGCACCCAATGAGACACAGGTACTACTAAGTACTATACGGATATATGTAGTAATTAAGTTCTAACAGCCCAGGAGCAGAATCCTGCTCCTGGAGCAGAGCTGCCAACTCAGGTGGGGCTGAAGCAGCCCACCAGCCACGCACTCACAAGGGATAACTCGCCCATCGGCAATGAGGTTCCACCAATCAGCCTCTAACAGCATCCTGATTAGGCCTGTAGCGGCGCAACCTACAGGCCTTAGGTACTAGAATAGGAATCTCATTTGTGCAAAAGGCATCAGAGGTGTCCGAGCATCTTTGAGCCAGGACACATCACTGGCTAATGTACTAATATTGTAAACAGAAGTTCCTTTCCCACCAACCTGGTGGTCTCCACTGTGGCTGCACTGTGCATCTGCGCAACTCAACAGACTCTCTCGAAACAACAGGTTATGAGCCCTCTCCACAGCTAGCTTCTCTGCTACACTGCTGATTGGCTGGAGAATAGGATGGGCTTACAGCGTTTTCCTGCCCCCCTTTCCGGAAGTTTGTGGTGCTTGCCCTCGCCACTGGGCCCCCTGCGGCTGTCAACCTCTTCGATGCAAGTCAAGCTGGCGGGGTGATGCCGCTGTACAACATGACCGCCTACACAGCGAGCAAATACGCGCTGGCTGGTGGGACCCCTGCGTTGCGCATATACCCCTCAAGCCTCGCGCTGTCACGACCTGCGCCTTGTGCTGCTCCCCAGCACGAGCTCCCCAGCTGTTGTGTGTGCTGCCCCTTGTGGCTGTCCTAGCCCACTTGGGCCACCTCTGCCACACTCTGGCTGTCCTCACCTTCGCCCGATTTTCGATTGAACCCTTCATCAGCAAGCGTCATGCCCCCCCTTGGAACTTGCCTCGGAGCTGCTACGAGCCAAGGACGTCAAGCACCTCCCCCTCGACGACATGAACGTCAATCAGTTTCTAATTTGGCCTGTACAATTTCAGAGCGCTGTCACCAGCAAGGCAGGCTTCACCACTATCCTCAATGCAGACAAGCTTCACCACCTGCTCGGCCCAGCACCATGTGGCGTTGCTATCTGTGCTACAGCAACTGGTCAGCAGCCGCCGCGCGTCTGGCGTCCTAGTTGCGTGGCTCACCTCTACAGACGATCATCGCGGACGCAAGGCGTTTGAGGCGCTGCGAGCTACCTTCCTCCCTCACGGCGAGGATAAGCGTATCTCCACTCTTCCACGTTTCCTGCACAAGCGCACGCTGCGTAGTGGAGACCTCCTTGACTACATGAGCCGGCTGACGCTGATCCGTGTGGAGCTGGAGGAGCTCGGCACCCCGGCGAGCGCCGCTGCCACGGTCGCGGCCTTCGCACAAGGCATCGGCAGACGGCCAGAGTTCGCCCATCAAGGCATGCACATTCTGTCAGGCGTGATCTGACGCAGACGCCAAGCACGCTGCGCTGATATCTCGCGTGGCATATCTGGAGGCCCAGCTTGCTGCCTTCAACGCCGCTGCACCTGGAGGGTTGACAGGAAGCGCTCACCGGGACGAAGGACGCCCAGCCTACAACCCAGGGTACTGCGGTACTGCGGGGAGCAGGGTCACGTCAAAACGGGAGTGCCGTAAGTTGGCCGCCGACACGCGGAACGGCACAGTGCGCCCCCGAGGAGGGAGCCCCCGCCGTCGCGACGCCAACTGCAACGGTGACCGTGGTGGCAATGGTGGGGGTGACGGTGGGCGCAGCCCTTCCGCTCGCCTTGCATTCGGCGGGTCTCCTCCATGGATGGCCATGGTGGCCTACACCGCGGGCGATGTTGCTCAACCCGCCAGCGATCCCGCCACCGATGGCTTCTTCGACGCATTCGGCGCTACCGCTGTGGAGTCGCCAGCCCTGAGTTCGCTCCCTGGAGGACCACCTCTATGCCGCCGCTGTCTCCGGCCATCTCCAGTGCGCCGGCTCCGGCACTGTCTGCTCGACTCATGGCATCTGTGACGCTGTCCAGCCTCATGCCGTTGCCCCAGCCATGGCGGAATGGGCCATGGAACTCAAAGGCGAAAGTGCCCACGGGCCCCAAGTAGCCCTTGTTGCAGCCACCACCGCTTTGCGCATTGTTTGTCGTGAGCGCCAGCGCGCTCCCTCCAACTCGTCGCGCGAGCGCGCTGACGCCGCCATCGCCGTCGCCGAGGTCGCAGTCATGGAAGCCGGCGAGGACGCCGCGCTGGCCTGCATGACTACCAGTGCTCGGTGGACGCCTGGGTCTCCGCCTCTGTCCAGCTGCCACCGTTCGGCACCTCAAACCCCAACAGCCATCTCCCCGATCATCTCGGCTCCGACGTGGCCGCCCCCCCGCATCATGACGCCCCGCCTGTCGAACTCCTGCCGCTGCAGTCCATCTGCATCGCTCCTACGCCTGGGCCAATCCCATCTCTTGGCTCTTGCTTCCGCCTCCTCCAGCTCACTGATGAGGCCGACGACAAGGATCGCCGCCGCCGCCGCTGCTGCCACCCCCGCACCTGTCGCGCCAATGTCACCAGTCTGGCCAGACTCCTTGCTGGCCCGCACCGGGCCACAGGAGGGGACCACACAGACTGCAACCATGACATACCACCTTTGGCAGCTGACTCCTCAGACAGCAACACCAACAGCGACAGCTCAGATGTCGCCTGCAGCTCGCGTGTTGAGGGCCACGCCAACTTCATCACAGGACTCCGTCCCAACCGCATCCGCCAGCACGCCGCAAAACGCCGCCGCCGTCGTGCAGCAAGGCAACTGGCACGTTGCGAGGCGTGACGCATCGGCAACACCAACGCCGTCGATGTATTCGCAGCCATCACCGCTGAAGTGACAGAGGCAGCCAGGGAGCCTCCACCGCTCCAGCGCACCCAGCACACTGGCCCCGATGGAGACTGCTTGCACAACAAGAGCAAGCCAATTCACGTGCTCCAGCTGTGCTCTGGCGCCCTACCCGGCCTGGTTTGTGCCCTCGCAGCAGCTCGACACAAGATCGGAAGGCTCGCCTTGACAGACACGGGCGCCTGCGCAGGAGACGCCATGCAGCAAGAGCTGTTTGCCGTCCACCACGACCACCGATCATCATCTTCGATCACATAATCCCCTCGACGCTCTGCCGCCTCGAGTCTCCTCTTCTCCGCTGCTGCACGCTCTGCTCGCTCCTCTTCCTCAATCATTGGAAGGGGTAGACCCGGCCACTTCTCGAAGTCATCTGGACGCAGTCTTTGAGTCTCGTCCCATGGCTTCTCCCGATGTCTGCCATCAAAGCAGCCCACGAGTGCGTCCCGCAGGACATCCGCGCCATCACGCCAGGCCATCTGACAGCCATCGGTGCGCATTTGGCTTGCTCCTGGGCACGCCACCATGCCCCCCCTTCTGCAACGCGGGAAACAAGAGAGGCCTATCGGAGCCGGCAGCTGCCCCCATGCAGGCAGCGTGCACCATCCTCCAGATGCTGCACCAGACGCAAGGCTCGGTCAACTACGTACTGGAGAACGTACCTGGCGCAAGGCGATTCCCCAAACTGCGTCACGCCATGGGCAGCCCCATCATGGTGCGTGCGTGCGCACGAGCTCGGCTCCACCACCAGACGCGACACCTCTGCGTAGTGGCTGTGGACGAACTTCCGGAGCCTCCAGGCGCTCCAAAGCCACTACGCAGCCTCCGTCCGCCGCCCGATCACGGTTGGTGACCTGCCGGACCGACACGGCTTCAGTCCTGTCTGGTCGGCTGCGCCCCTGCTGCGCCACAGCGCTTCCCCACAGTTTATGTCGCGCAAGGGCAGTCATGCGTACCGCATACACGACAGTGAGCCAGGACGTGGCATGCTGCAGAGGGACGGACAGCGGATGGAGCAGACATCCGGGCAGCGGCCATTGGGTTCCCCATCACCACCCTCCAGTCCCCGCGCATCTCCGAGGACGCTCGCCGACGATACCTCGGAGCCGCGGTGGACGCCAACATCTGCACGTGGCTGGTATCAGCCATCAGCAAGCAGCCCATCTCACTGAGAACTGCCCATCTGCACCCCGCCACGACCAGCGCCCATCTCGCCCTGCGCACATTTCTGGGCTGGTGGGTGTTTGACACAGGGGCAGCGGGCCACATGTCGTCAGTTCTCTCTGACTTCAGCGACTACCAGACCATTCCACAGCGCCGGGTTCACGGACTCGGCGCCTACGCCGTTGGCACAGGCACTATCCACCAGTTGCTGCGCGCCAGCAGTGGCCAACCCGTCCGGGGGGCGGCCCATGCTTGTCTGCACGTACCTGACCTCGCTCGCAAAACGAACGGGGACGTCCCTCCGCCTGTTCAGCGGTCGACAGGCAAGGGACTCCCGGGCTGGCCTCCGAATCGCCCGCACGCCTGACGACCCACGCATGGAACTGCCGGACCAAACCATGATCCCGCTGCACACCAACGAAAGGCTGCTCGTCCTGCGGGCACAGATCATCACACACGTCCGCTGATGCAGCCGCCCCTACACTCCTGCTCGCAGAAACATCTGCGCCCTCTCCCCCCTTGCCAAGCAGCTATGGCATGCGCGCTTAGCTCACCTCAATGAGCGCAGTATGGACGCCATTGTGTGAGCCGGGTCGCTTGGAACTGGAGCTGTTCCCGCCAAGTGCTCGCTCCCTTTCTGCAGGGCGCGCGCTATCGTCAAGTCCACCGTGGCACCCCGTCCCCGAGGCACCCACCCCAAGCCCGCAGAGCCCTTCCCACTTGTCGCGCGGGGCCTCTGGCAGAATTCCACGAAATCCCTGCAGGGCAGCACCTGCGTCCGTGGAGCCACCGACTACGCCACTTCCCTGGTTGCAGTCTACTTCTGCAGATCCCGAGCTGCAGCTCCAGCGCGCCTTCGCGCCCTTCACAGCATGGCGGCCAGTCTGGGGTGCGCCATGCGAGCTGTCCGTCTCGACCATGACTCTGCGTTTCGCAACACGGAATTCATTCGTCTCTCCGGCGACCTCAACATCGCACGAACGTACTCTGCCCCCTACAACCACTTCCAGAATGGGCTGATCGAGCGCACGGCGTACACCCTTTACGTGTTGGCTTGATGCATGATGAACTACTCTGGCCCGGGTCCCGAGTTCTGGCAGTTTGCCATGGCGGTTGCGGCTCGCCTTCACAACCGCACCCTCCGTCCCGCTGCAACTTCTGACAGGGCAGAGACCGTTTTTTGCTTCACTGCTTGCGTGTGGCTGGCTGCCCTGCGTCCGTCCACGCGCCGCGCGGCACCCGCACCAAGGATGCTGTCGCAGCCCGTGAGGGAATCTTTGTGGGTTGCCTGACTCCCCGGCGTGGCTGCTGTGGCTCCCCGATACCCGCACCACCGTTGCCAGACGAAACAGATCGCCTGGGCCGCTTTGACCCGTCCCTGCCTGAGGAGGGACCTGCCTCTCAGGAGGGGACAGGCAGTCCCGGCTCAGGAGGGGTTGACCCACGGTTGACCCCCCGGGTGGTCCCATACACGCTGATAGTGACTCTGCAGCATCGGGCGACAGCGACGCGCCAGACGACAACCCAGCAGGCGCACGTGACGCCGCCCCCAAGCCCCCCCGAGCCTCGTGAACGAACCCCCCGGACCCACACCGCAGCCCATCACCCCGATGATGCCACGAATCCCCACAGCACCAGCCCGGTCTCAGTCATCTAGCAACGACATCAGGAGCAGCCCCGACCCCGACGCCTCCACCAGCCTGTCCCAGCGGACCGGCAACCAGCGCAGCCCGGCCCCGCGGTACAGGACAACTCACCTCCGGGCGCGTGCGCACAGACAACGTGCGCTACCGCGAGTGCAATGTTCCCGCTCTCCCCGGACGAGACCGCAGCTCCGCTCACGTGTCCGGCAACTTCACCTCCCCTGATCGAGCCATGCTCTCAGCCGCAGCCCTGTCGGCCGGAGAAACAGCAGGCGACCCCCAGTCCTGCAACGAGGCCATCGGGTCAGACAACGCCGCTGAGCGGTTGTCAGCAATCCAGGCAGAATACGTCGCCCTAATCGCCCGTGATACTTGGGAGCTCACCTTGCCGCCTGCCGGACGCAAGGCCATCCGCTGCAAGCGGATCATCAAGGTGAGGTACCACTCCGACGGCACCGCCCGTCGCGCGATTCAAGGCGCGCATGTGCTGCAAAGGACACTCTCAGACCGACGGCATCGATTACGCTGCCACCTTTGCCCCCACGGACAAGTTCACAACACCGCGCGCACCACAACCGCCGAGGCTGAGTACTTGCACTCAGCATGGCTGTCCAGGAGGACAAGTTCCTTTACTGAATGCTGGGTACCCCCAACTGGAGCCCACGCCGCTGGGTGAGGACACCCAGGCGTGCATTGCCATTGCGTCCACAGACAGCGCGTCCGGCAGGACAAAGCATCTGGACATCAGGTTGCACTTCGTGAGGGATGCACACCGAGACAACGTGGTCGGAATCTACTATGTGTCCAGCGGTGAGATGCTCGCTGATATCTTATTCATCAAGCCTGTCCCTAACCCTCAGTTTGAGCGACTTGCCTGCCGTGTTAAGCACCGGAGTGCCAGCGCTCCGTGAGGAGGGGTGTTGAAGCACTAGTGCAAGTAGGGCTAAAACCCTAGGGAAGGTTTTGGCCCCAACTGAACTGAGCACCTACTGAGACTTAGGTACTACCAAGTAGTAAGGAAGTACTAATTAAGTACTAGCCCAGGAGCAGAATCCTGCTCCTGGAGCAGAGCTGCCAACTCAGGTGGGGCTGAAGCGGCCCACCAGCCACGCACTCACAAGGGATAACTCGCCCATAGGCAATGAATGAGGTTCCACCAATCAGCCTCTAACAGCATCCTGATTAGGCCTGTGGCGGCGCGACCTACATGCCTTAGGTACTGGAATAGGAACCTCATTTGTGCAGAAGGTCTCAGAGATGTCTGAGCACCTCTGAGCCAGGACACATCATGGGCGAATGTACCAATATTGTAATACCAGAAGTTCCTTAATTTCCCACCAACCTGGTGGTCTCCACTGTGTGAATCTGCGCAACTCAGCAGACTCAATCGAAACAACAGGGTGTGCCACCTACTCCCTTCACCAGGTCGCCTTCAATAATGAAGGGGCGCCAATCCGCGACTGCAAGGCCTTTTATAATTGGAGGTACGGCATCGGGGGGCATCTTATCGTGTGGGCCAGATTATTGAGGTCCACCACCAACATGGCGAGATTGCGGAAGCTCTCCGCAAAACTAGGCGATCGGAGAATGCCAACGGACCGATTCAGCCACACTACGTCTTCCCTTTAGCATCAACTGACGATGGCGTTCCCAGTCATGGGCGGCATGGAAGAGGCCAAGGCAGAGGCCCTCGCGAAGGGCGCTGGGGTAGATACACACGTAGATGAGGGCGCGGTTATACATGGTAACATGAACAATCCCCCCCCCCCCCTCTCCCCCCCAATTTACAACCCTCCTCCCCTCCTTCAAGTAACAATCCTGAAATAGCATTGTGGACCGCAGATAAGAAATCAATCGCATCGTATCCGTTGATGTCGTTAACCGCAATTTCGGTGCTGGCAGCGGCGGGGCAGTGGCGCGGCAACGCCAGCCATATACGGTTGATATATACATGGTCGATAGCTGAGGATCTAGCCGCGAACAGGTGTCAGTGGTATACGGTTCCGTATACGCTCTTCGGCTGCGGCACTACCACATACACCGCACTACCTTAATTGTGGGATGATGCCCTTGGTGGTGGCGGCCCGCCGCTCACAGTTGCGGCTTTGCGGACATATTCGTCTCGGTCCATATCTCACGACACCTCCGCGTATTTAGTGTGTCCCGCATCATGGCGGTTGCCCGTGTGAACTTGCTATATGTAAGCATCTATAAGGATCAGAAGCTAAGAATACGTCACGCCCATGATCGACTCATGCGGGGATCTTATGCGGGGATCGCATAAGCATAATTGTGGTGATATATATTGCATCGCGCAAAGCTGCACGATAATGCATCCACAAACAAACAACCAACTGAGTGGGGGCACGCTAATTACATATACATCTGAATATCCGAGAGAGGTAGAGAGAGAGAGAGAGGGAGGGAGAGAGGGAGAGAGGAGGGAGTGGAGGGGGGGGGGGAGAGAGATGGTGAGTACGAGTGTAGCAGTATCCGACGGTGTAATATCATAGGACGACGACATGTATACCCATGTATACACATATATTCACCCCACTAGCACTCATAACGTCTAATTACGAACATATAATCACATCTGCAGTAGTTATTCTGTCCGCCCTGATGCCCTGATGGTGGCTATACAACTTGCTACATAAGATACAGGCGGATGCTCATGATATCGTCACATCATTGTACAGTATATATTATTCGACTGGAATGTATAATGTACTGAGAAATACATGTACCACCGACACACTCTAACTGACCATAGAATGTAGCTGTCGCAGCAGCACTAAACGGTCACATGCATTACATAGCAACAAGGAGTAAAATCACAACAATGACTCACAACAGTATACAGCTCATTGTCGCTTTCACGGGCGGGACGTCGGGGTGCACGTATAGGCGAGCCCAGACTGTACGTAATATACATTGGATATATCCCCGAGTATATATTTGTTGCCCGCATGTGAATGTACTATATTAATCACGCCGTGACAGCTGCAAATGAAGTCTGCGCGCTGCTGCCCGGTCGCATCTCCAACAAAACACCCATGGTGCTGATTTTCTTGCAGCGTTGCCGCAGTCAAAGTGTGCATGTAGATAGCAGGTACTGCTTGCTTTCACAGTCACTCGATAGCCAACGGCACTCGGACCTGTAGGAATCCGTGCTGATTCATCATATACATATGCAGGCAGTGCCCCGTTCCTACACCAGGCCACAAAAACCAGCATCACTGTTCACAGGCTGGTTGACGGTGGTTTCTGCAAAGTGGATGCCTCTTCGGCGAGCCTTCACTGCCTGACTGGAAGCGCTGCGAATTGACACGCGAATTCGCAGCCGGTGCAGGCTCGGAAGCCGGTGCGATGTATGCTGGTGTATTGACAGGTGATTGACAGAGTTGATACGCCCGCGGTGGGCGCGCGAGCCACGGCCCGTCATGGTATCCATACATGAGCCAGAGCGGAGGAGGAGGCACACATACGCTCGCATAGCTCTACTGCATATCCGCCGCCAGCATTCCACACCGTGGATGGCCATCCCCACAGGAGTCCCACCTGGCGCATGGCAATTGATTCTTTCAAAACTTTGTTCTTGCTTAGTCTTTGATGCTAAACAGGCCAGCTGTCTCACGGCCGGCTGCACAAACCCACATAGGGTCCACAAATGAAAGCGCGTAGCCTGTAGCCCTCTGAAGGCCGGGTCTCGACGCGCATGTCTCGTCGGATGCAGCGCAAGACAAAAGTTGGCGTCGTAGCCGTTAAGCCTTGCGAGCGCTGCGGTGTCCCCTGCCGTTTAGGGCATGCACGGGCACGGGTACCGACGCCACTAAAAGCACCGAGCACCGGGGCTGCAGCATAGCTGCCCTGCACCAGGGGGGATGCCCCGCGGACAAGTGCCCAGGGCGGTTGGGGCCATGTGCTCGGAGGAGAGCTCTGTGGCAGCAGTCACTACCACAGGCATGTCGGGTGGGCGCACGTGCAGGGACAGCGCGCTGTGAATAATGGGATGGTGGATTGGCAGGGGGCGGGGCGGAGGCGGCAACAATAGCATTATTAATGGGCTAGAATAGTTACGTGCGCCTGCATCCAGCAGCGGCGGCGATGCGGCGTTAATACCCGTCAATGCGTGACGAGGCAGCCGCCTCACTCCGCGCCGTTCGCCTTGTCGGCGTCGGCCTCCTTCTTGAGCTTGGGCTCCACGCCGGCCACCTTGGCGTAGTGGTTGGTCACCTTCTCCACGTTGCAGTTGAAGCTGGCCCAGCAGTCCTCCAGCTCCTGCCCCTCCAGCCCCGCGCACGCGTCCAGCGCCTGCAAGCAAGCCGGGGGCACACGCGTCAGGCCGCCGCACAGATGCGCCCGCATTCCGAGTCCGGCACCGCAAGTCCAGGGAGTGCACACATAATAGAGGCAATGGCGGGACATTGATGATCATACGCGGCCGCCAGCGAAAACAAAACAAACCCCTGTGCCGTCAACATGCATACGGATGCACGTCTCCCCAATAGCATGGCCGAGCGAAGTTTGCATCCGTGTATATATTGCATACCTCAAAATTCAACGAATTGACAACACACACCATACACTCATAGACGAAACACACTCGGACGACACACACACACACACACACACACACACACACACACGCACGCACACACACACACACACACACACACACACACACACACACACACACACACACACACCGACGAAAAACCGGCGAACGCGGTGGCGCATTTTCACTCGTGGAAAGCCTGGGGGCAGAGTACTCGCGTTGATGCGTGTTGATGTACCTGTATAAGCGCGCAATGCTGTCGACAAAATTGGAAGTACACAGGTGAAAGCGCACTTTGTTATTCCGCGAGTCCCCATTCATCCCACCACATTGATGGAAGTAGATTTGACTGGGCCATCGCCAGCGGACACAAAGAGACAAATTGATCGGCGGCGCAGGGACATGGCAGCCCGGGCATCTCGTCAAAAGGGGCGCGTATATTCGAGCGGCTAGACTCGGAGTAGGCGAGGACAGGGGATGGGGGGTCTCGGGGGAGGGGGTGCCGGGGTCGGCAGAGGGGGGCCGTGGGAGGTGGGGGGGGGGGGGGGGGGGGGGGGGGCTCACGTCCTTGACGTCCGCGAGGTCGCACTCCCCCACGTCCTCGCGGAACTCAAAGTGCTTCTCCGTCTCGCTCGGCTTGGCGGCCACCCGGACGGCGCGGCCGGCGACCGCCGGCCGCCGGTGACTGAGGCTGGACGACGCAGTGCTTCGGCTTCGGGGACCGCTCGAGGTTGCGTGCACAGTGGACGCGGGGGCGCGAAGGAGGGCGGAAGCCATGCTGGTGGCGTGGGGTGTGTCGAGTGGCGCGGCGGTTTAACTACTAAATAATGAAGTTATAGTGTGCACGTGTTGTGGCTGGGTACCAACGCGGCGGCAGGTCGCCGGGCACTGCGGGTGATGTCGGCGGGGGGGCTTCTTGCCTCCTTACCGAGGTCGCTGCTGTCTACTGGTCTGAGAGCTGTCGACTGTGGCGGAGCAGATTGTGAACTGCGGTGGTGTGGCGGGAGGCGACCCATCGTGGCATCGTCAACAGGTTGATGCGGCTGGTAGGAGAATTGCTGAACACCGCGCCGTACAGCAGGTACGAAAACGCGTGGAGACAAGGAGATAATCGATCGGTGCTCCCTCGCGTGCTGTCAAATATCCCGAATAATATACGAAAGTTAGACAGTAATATATGACATACGTCAGGCAATTTCAGCGGGACCCGAAAAGCGTCCGGTTGCGCATGTCCGCATGCTGTGTGCTGCTGCTCTAAGATCTTGCTTGCTTGTGTGGATACGGGTACGGCTATGGCCGGTCAGCTGAGGCGCGAGGGTGTCCGGGTGCTGCTGACGGTGCATCTGACGTGGACTTGTGACTGGTCCCTGGCGCGCCCGGCGGCGGGGATGACGGAGGCACTACAATTATTTAACCTAACATAACCTGGTGAAGCCCTGACAAATGTCAAAACCCAGAGATCCTGCTGAGACTAATACGGGTACCTGTAATTCTGGGGAACTGCCCTTTTTGTAATTCACACCTGTACACGCATGAAACCATGTCGGAGTACACAGGCACGGTGCGGCACAGTGGGTGAAGACGTGAGGTGAGCAGGGGGGGGCGCCGCATTGTGTGCGGTGTCGCATGCTTGGCCGCCGATCGCGGCGCCCTCTCATCGCGGGGCACTCGGTGCACCACCCGGACTCACCAGGAGGCCGTACTCGCAAGATTTTCTCGGGGTCCTCAGCTTGGTGGCGGCTCGAGAGCGTGCTCGCTGCCTCAGCAGACGGCGCAGATTCGTCCGCCATCCCGTTTCCGAAGCTGCACAGCGCATCTGCGGATCACCCTCGCCCTGGTCGCTACACACGTGCGCGAGTAGACCGGACTCTGAGACTCGGGCGCGCATCCCTCATTCATCCCGCATTGTGCGGGATGCGGGCCGCTTTTAAGCGGCTTGCGTGTCGTTGATCCGTTAGTCAGGACTGCTGCTTTTAGCGGTGGATTTATTGTTACTGACCTTTTTTTAATTCACATCAGTAGCGACCATCATAGCTCTTTTAAGGTAACGATATTACAGTAGGGCAATCCCTACCTGCTGCGAGGTTTACCGTGTACAGTACGCGGCTGTATCGGGAAGCGGAGTATCAGCAGGCGGCGGTTGTCGTCAGGCTTCGCGCGCGTTGCACGCGCACAATCGCGCCATTTGAGGTCGCCGGCATGCAGACGCGAACAGTAGAGGCGACCCGCTAGTGGCAGGGCACAGCAGCTGTCAGTCCGTACAGTGGCGTCACTGGGATCCCCGCGGTCAGCTGCGCCGACTCTGTACAGCTGCCCAGCGCGACGCGTCGAGGCGAGCTGGCGGCGAGAGCGCTTGCGGGCGACCGGTCCAACAGGGTGGTCAGGCCGGACGTTCCAACGGGGCGCTCGCGTCGCATGTGACCAGGCGCTAGCTGACCTGCGCGCGCAAAGTGGGAAACTCACCTGCCGCCTGCGTCGCCTCAGTCACTAGCGCCCCGACGTCGACCGATCGGGGAGCGGCACCATGGTGAAGTCGTTCATCAAAGTGTACATCCGCGTGCGGCCCACCTCCCAGCCCACCCAGCGACTCAGGTGAGCTGCCCCGCCCAGCCAGCAGCCAGCAGCCAGCAGGCAGCGCCTACCGCCCACCTCCCAGTTCTTCCTGTCTGATGCGGCGTGGTGGTGCGCAGCGTTGGCAACGATGGCTGCACCGTGAGCGTGGGGTTCGACAAGCACGAGCACGAGCGCCAGAAGGACACGCTCTCCTTCAAGGTCCCCCCCCCCCCCCCCACCCCACCCACCTTCAGTACGCCGCTCCCGATGGCATTCTATTGCTGCTGACACCGCCCGCGCACCTGCAGTATGACGGCTACCTGGAGAATGCCACCCAGGAGAGCATCTACAACGACTGTGCCGCCGACGTGGTGGACAACGTCCTCACCGGCTACAACGGCACAATCTTTTGCTACGGACAGGTGCCCCCCCCCCCCCCCCGCCCCCCCCCCCCCCCCCCCTTGCCCACCCCAACCCCACACATGCAAAGCACGCGCAGCGTCTTCCGATCAGGCAGGCGCTAACCGTGTGCCTGGCTGGCCATGGCAGACGGGCGCCGGCAAGACATTCACCATGGCCGGCGACCCCAAATCATACCAGCAGCGTGGCATCATCCCCCGCACCATCCACCAGATCTTCAGGTGCCCCTCCGCCCCCTCCACTTCCCCCCCATCCCCGACCCCCACCCTCCTCCCAGCCTGTGACATTGACCCCCTCTTGCGTCTCTCGCCAAAGGGAGATCGACCTTCGCGTGGATCGCATGTACAAGGTGTGGGTGACGTACCTGGAGATCTACAACGAGGTGCGCCCACAGCCCTGCCCAATGCACCCTACGCAGCGGGTCGGCTTGCCTCTGCCCACTAACCCCCTCTCCCTCCCCCCCCTTTGGGGTGTCATGGCAGATGATGTATGACCTGCTGTCAGACAGCCCCGGCTCCACGGAGCTGCACGTCATCGAGGAGAACAACGTCACCAAGGTGGGGCCAACCGTGCGCCCGGGATGCCATACCGCGAGACAGCGAGGTGCCACAGTGGGGCGGTGCATCTGCCCGGGGTATCCCACCCCAAGCTGGCCTCCGCGGGCACTGCTGCCGCAGCCGGGCCCCGCAGCCAACTGGCGGTGCTGATGCTGTTGCGATAGCACAGCGCCTGGGGCTGGGATCTCGCCGTTGGGACTGCTTCATGGCACGACATCACATCGCAATGTTTTGGGATGCCAGCATGCACTGCCCATCATGACAGGACATGCCATGGCATACGGGCCGTGATACGCCATGCCACGATAATATCGGCTTGGCCAACGCCAGCAGTGCCAACTCTCCTACCCACCCCCCCCCCCCCCCGCCTTGTCTCCCTGCCCTTCTCCCGCTTTCCGATGTGCGGCAGGTGCGCGGCCTCAGCATGCGGGAGGTGCGCAGCGAGGAGGAAGCCCTCGGCATGTTCTTCATGGGCGAGGCCGGCCGCTCCACCGCGCAGCATGTGCTCAACTCCAACTCGTCGCGCTCGCACTGCATCTTCACGGTGCACCTCGAGATGCGCGGGTCTTCCGACGCCAGCGAGCGCGCCATCAAGTCCAAGGTGAGCTCCCCCCCCCCCCCCTCCCCGGCCCCCTTCCCCACTGGACCCCCTTTCCGCCCTGTCCAGTCACGCTTCGCTCATTCAGCGCAATGCTAGGATGCTGGTGGGGTAAATGAATATCAATAGGAGATGTGCCGGAATTCGCCATCTGCTGGTCCTACATCCGAGCCTCCGGGCGATTGTGGCAAGATTGATATTTGGGTGTGGTTGACCCTGTGATACGAACACTGCGAATAACAATCCGGTGTAGTACCGACCTCATCCGGCATCTGTCAGGGATGGGGGGGCGGGGCAGGTTCTTCTTCGCACTGCTCTTATTTCTACATTGTAGAGCCCGGGCTCCCAGTTCTAGCGCACAAGGTGGCAAATGATTATAAACGGCGAGGCCCTAGCCGTCTTTGATTTGCCACCCTTCCAACGTTTTTTCTATTTCCATTCCATTCATTTCTATTTCATTCCGCTCGTTTACTCTCATTATGGCTGAATGTATTCCCTCGTAGCAGACTGTTTGGAAGTACTAAGGACTGTCATGTGATCATTCATGTCTACACTGCTTGATTACAAGCACGCCGTCATTTGTAGTCCTCACTAAAGTACGCGCTATGTATAGTCCTTACCAGTACATCCTATGTGTTCATTTATACCGTATACCGGTATACTGTACCACTAAGGATTGCGACAATACGGTAAGGATATCACCCGTTCAAGTTCGCGGCCTTACCTAATAAAATTTAGTAGCAATCCTTAATGTAATCTTATCGACACGCCTCGGTTCGCATTTCCTGTACTGGTAAGTCTAATTTCAAACACATAGACTTTCCTGAATACATGGGCAATGCGCAATCAAACAATTTACTTACAGGTGCCGACCCAACAGCAAGACAGACCCAGTTTTGGCTCTCAGAAATGGTGTGCTAGTTAATATTCTTAACTCTTGTAATGATATCGTGATGTATCCATCTGAAATTGGACCAGGAGGACAGAGCGCTTTGGTATTTTTTGTTTCTTTTAGTCGGGTCCGCACAAAAAGTGCTTTCCGAAATCAATTCGCAATGCGACTGAAGATGCATCCGTCAACTTTCTTTCAAAACAATCCAAATCATCAACACATTTTCCATTTCTACTTGTATTTATACTCTTATTCTAATTGCCGACTTTCGGCATTAATAGACTGGTTACTAGCTATCCCCTGGCTCCCGGCCATTGGGCCGCACTCCTTGACTTTGGCTTGAGGCTTCTGTGCCTGGCCTGCTGGCGCGCGCGCAGGTGAACCTGGTGGATCTGGCGGGCAGCGAGCGCACGAAGAAGACCAACGTGACGGGGCAGACGCTGAAGGAGGCGTCCTTCATCAACAAGTCGCTGTCCTTCCTGGAGCAGACCGTCAACGCGCTGGCCAAGAAGGCGGGCCACGTCCCCTTCCGCCAGTCCAAGCTCACCAGCGTGCTGCGCGACGCGCTGGGCGGCAACTGCAAGACGGTCATGCTGGCCAACATCTGGGGGGAGGGGCAGCACATGGAGGAGACGGTCAGCACGCTGCGCTTCGCGGCGCGCGTAAAGCTGATTCAGACGGACGCGATGGTGAACGAGAGCCAGGACCTGGCGCTGCAGGTGGAGCGCTACAGGCGGCAGATCAAGGAGCTGAAGCAGGAGCTCACCATGCGGGACGCGCTCAGGTGCGCCTGGGTCCCCCCCCCCCCCCCCCGCCCCCGCACACACCCGTGGTACTTATGTTACAAGTAACAATCATTTGCATGAAAGTACACGGAATACCTTTGATATTTAATTGGGTCCGCTGGCCACAAATATAACGAATTTTTCGCACCATTGAGTCGGATGATCCTTGCTGTAATTGTCTTTGTGTATTCGGAAATATTTTAGATCAATGTTTTAGTTTGCCGACAATTATTCACACATACCTAGATGAACATAGCTTTGCGCCCCGCGGGTGACCAAAGCCAGTAATATGTAATACAGCGAACCCAAAGCGTGGTCATGGTAAACACCGCGTCATTTGAAAGCAGACCCTATATTCTGTGCATACTGCGTGCAGTATTACGAGTCTTGTAGTTGGGAGTCAGAGGGGGGGGGGGGGGAGGTCTCTGTGCGGTGTGAACATGCCTGAATTGGGTCGTCCTGTTCAACGATGACAACAGCGGCCGCGGGCGCATCAGCTATGAGGACCTGAACGACCAGGAGCAGATGGAGCTGATGGCGCTGTGCAAGCGCTTCCTGGAGGGTGGCGTTGACGTTGAGGAGCTACCGCAGGACACCATGAAGCTCGTACGCGAGTGCTTCAAGCAGATGCGCAATGTGTACCAGGTGCGGACCAGCGCGCCGTCGTCGTGGCCATCGTCGTAAGATACTTTGCGGCCGATGAGGGTCGACGCGGCTCTGTCAAACCTAGCCTATTTTGTTACCATCAAATGATGTGCGAGCTAGCGGGGTCGCTGCCGAGCCGATCGCGCCTCCCCGTCGAGGACGATGTCGCAGCTGACGACTCTGCGTGATGACAATTCTGCAGTCCATGCAGAGTCAAATGGCCGCGGGCCAGGGCGACGACACGGCTGGCCGTACGTCAGGCGGCTTGGCGGCCGAGCTGAGCGCCGAGGAGGCGGCGGCCGCGGCGGACATGGTGGGCGAGGACGACAAGCTGGGCACGACGGGCTTCGCGATCGGCAAGGCGCCACCTGGCGCCGCGCCTGAGGCCGGCGAGGGCGAGGAGGGGGCCGAGGGCCCGCCCTCCCCGGTCTCCAAGCCGCGCACGCCGCTGCGCCACGAGCAGGGGCAGTCGGCGGCACCCAGTCTGTTCGGCGCGCCATCTGCCGTCAGCGGCGACGCCGACCGCAACAGCGCGTTCCTTCGCTTTAAGCGCGAAAACGCCGAGGGGCGCGCTCTCGCCGATGCGCTGGCAGCGGCGCAGCGGGAAGCCGGCGCCGCGAAGGCGGCCGTGAAGGAGCTGGCTGTCAAGGTACGGGGAAATGTCTATCAGATACTCACCTATCGATGATGCAGGAATTGTGTCGATGATAATACGAGCAATGATGCTGTGACGATGGCATCCTTCTTTTACCATAATTTGCTATGATGCATGAAACATGTGTTATCCATGTACTGTATTTATTTTGCATGCGAAGTTCATCATATTACAATTTGATCCATCCAATTATGAAAATAACTAATCCAGACTGCCGCTCTCAGCCATTATCCAGTTTTCGCTTCACACGTTGTGTCGTGACTATTCATTCACACCACGACGAGGACACAGGGAGGAGGTATGGGCCCGCCCGGCGGAGCTGATTCTACTGCGCGCTTTGATCTCGGACTCATCGGCAGGTCAACTCGGCCAAGGGGGAGATCGACCGGCTGAACTCGGAGGTTGCCAGCCGGCGCGCCGCGGCTGGGCAGGGTGGCGGCGCTATCGACGCCGAGGAGTACGAGCTGCTGAGCCAGCTCAAGTCCGCCAAGCTGGCCTACCGCACGGTGTTCGACCAGCTCAAGGACCTGAAGGCGGCGCTCGAGGTGGCGGTGACCACGGCCGGCGATGCGCGCGCGCGCCTCGTGGAGGCGTTCCAGGGCTGGTACGAGGAGGTGGGCGCGATGGAGGCGCCACCCGCGGAGCTGGACCCCGACGAGGAGTACGCCGCGATGCAGGCCGAGACCTGGCGCGCCGCGGACCCGGACGCCGCCGCCTACTTGTCCGCCAAGAAAGGTAGCAAGGCGTACCGTCCCGGAGTCGCGGGCGGCGACAAGGGCCGCGCCGCCACCATCCGCCGCCGCGAGATGCTGCAGTGATCGTCCTTGTAGCCGGGGCGAGGCGTAGCGGCGAGCTCGGCGGCACTCGACTGCTGCTGTAGCTCGATCACAATAGCAGGCGCTTTTAATTTGGGAAAAATCAGACGGTCGTCGCTCCGGACCGAGATAGGAGAAAACTCGGCGATGTCGACCTGCACCGTCGCAGACAAAACATGGCAATTCAGAATCCTCGCGGGGCACGAACCCCCCCACCTTGCCGTATTCAATGTCCGACGCCTGTGAGATATCTCATGTCGGCTACGCTGGCGCGCTAAAATGGCGGCGAAGCGACAGTCGCCAGGCCGAGGGGCAACGGCAGACGATTCGCAACGTTTCGAGCGAGCAAATTGTAAATAGCCGACTATTGGGCGCCGCTAGCTAGTATATATACGAGTACATATCTAGCGGAGCAACGCGGCGGCACAGAAATGAGACGAGTGGGACCCTGGGTGCTGGGCGCTGGCGCGCTCACCTCATGCTATGGCTCCGCTCCGCGCTCATTCAATGAAATATGACTACGGGAATCGGAGGATTGGCTGTACTATCAGACTGCACTTGGCAGCTTCGCATGAATCACGCATTAGTTAGGATGCTCACAGCGATAAGCAGCTGTGTCAGCGTGGAGGCGGGATGGCCGCCTGCGCCAGTGGCCCGGCTTACGCCGCGGGAGCCTCCGCGAGCACGCGCTGCAGCGTCCGCGCCATGGTGTGCTTGCGCATGCTGCGCGCCACCGACACCAGGTCCGCGGCCCAGCGGGAGCGGTTGGGCGCCATGGCGTCCGAGTTGAGGACGCGCAGCACCTGCGGCGGGGGGGGGGGGGGGGGGGGGGTGAGGGCGGGGAGGAGGGACAACACATGCGGGCAGGGGATTGAGGCCCGCGCTCACACACACAGACATTAATATAGTATATGCATGGTTATGCAGCATCTCCCCTGACAGCATGAGACACAGTTGAAATAACTGCTGAATACTGCACTCAACAGTCTATTCGGTTGGAAATTGGGAAATTTGAAATGGAATGGAATGGAATCGAAACTTTGAAAATAGAATAGAATATAACTGATAATATGATAGTGAATTATAATCAGAATTAGAATAGAAAATGTGTCGATAGTTTGGATTATTTTGAGAGAAAACTGAGCAATACATCCGCCGTATCGCAAATTGATTCCGGAACGCACAAAGTACATTGTTTGAGTTTGCATTGCCCATTTATCCAGGAAAGGTATACATGCATTGCTTGGAATAAGATAGCGGCACGGGAATGCGGACCGACGTGGGGCGACAAGATGGCGTTCATCACACTGGCAGCATTGCGCGTCATACTTTTGCGCGTCAGATCATCCTTGTACGTTACAACTCGTAAATCATACATATTGGCAAGGATTGCTTCGCGCGTTCGGTAAGGATTGCAGACATGAGGGATTGCGAAATTCTGACCACTATCGCATCTAAACAGTACATTACAACGGAACTTCAGATGTGGTAGGAAGAAGCGAGTAGCATAATACCAGAATAGTTTAGAAATAGAAAAAACGCTGGAGGGGTGGCAAAACACGGACAGGCACCGCCTCTTCAGTCTTTTGCCGCCTACGCGCTAGTTTACAATAATCCTGGTTGGGAGTAGTGAACATCTCCACAAACTGTAATTAAGTACAGACATATAATATGTTGATCACGGCAAACGCAATTCCCGCGGTATTGCAGCGAGGCAGGCATGCGTACAGCACACGCGCGCTCCGTCGGGCCGGCACGTGTTGCCCCAGACAGCATGGCCCTGTGCCAGTGTGGCCAGTGGGACCAGCGAGCTCCTCCTCAAAGGAGTAATGAGCAAGTGCCTTGACCACCTGTACGTAGTACCCAGGTATCGGCGACTGGGCTATCTAGTATGGTACCCTAACTGAGGACGGGGTGGCAAAACTCTGGCAGCTCCAATACCGCTCGGCCCTCGGGGGCGGCGCGCACCGTCTCCGAGGTGTCGATCACGCCCTCCCGGTGCGCATGGAAGGCACGCATGATCTGCATCGTCGGCTCCGAGTTGCCGCGCGCGTCGACCGCCACGGAGCGGGACGCGGTCAAAGGCGGCAGGGCGCCGCCTGCCCGCGCGGCCGCAGCCGGCGGCGCCAATAGCGCCCTCCCGCCCCCGTCCGTGCGCTGTCGGCTGCTGGGCGGACCCGCGCCCGGGGTGTCCCTGGGCGGCGCGCGCTTCCGGGTGGCCTGCGTGCGCCCAGGCGAGCACAGGGGAGCTCAGCGTCTGTTCGGCGGCGGGCGGTTGCGGCATCGGGGAATATGAGCCCTGCCTGCTGACACGCACAAAGCGGCATCCAGCGCATCGCAGCTTCTGTCAACACGTCTGAGGTCACGGATATGCTTGACATGCGCATCTCAGGTGAGACTTGGTGGCGGCTGGACGGGCCATCCACTAGAGCGTGGGAGGGGGGTCACCGGGGCGCTGCCGCTGTTGGCCTGCATCATCGCCGTCCACATCGCGTCGGCGGCCTCGGCGTCCAGGCTCGGCTGCGGCGGCGCGGCGTCTTGGGTTGCGGCGGCTGGCGCCAGCTCCGCGCCCTCGCCCGCCTGGCAAGACCGCGCCGCAGCGCCACACGTTTGGGAGTCAAGGGCATGCACATTTGTGCACGTACACCTACCGACCAGCAACATAACAGTGTGTAGGCCGGTGCCGGCGTGGTGAAAGGAACACGGCAAACAACAGCCTACCCTGTGGTGATGGTGAAGAGTCAACGCCCCCCCCGACACCAACCATCCCCTGATACCCTATCAACCAACCCCCAAACCCGCCACACACCTCCACGTCCTGCATCCGCCCGGCGCCGAGGGCGGCGTCCCCCTTGGGCGCGCCGCCCGCGCTGTTGGCGCTGCTGCTGGAGGTGCTGCTCAGGCTGTTGCTGGTGGTGATGCCCGAAGCATCGCCAGAGGAGCCCATCTTGTCGCCGGCGCGGGCCTTGCCGTGCGGGTCGGACATTGCGCCGCCGCCTGGCGCCACCACGGCAGGCTTAACGTCAGTGCACGGATGCGCGGCCGCGGCGTCGGCAAAACGATTACCCGCAGCCAGGGCAGCCGCTGGCCGCCGCGGTCAGGCCACGCTCGAGGCGCGCCGCACCTGCCCTCTTGGCGGTGTCATGCTGCCCGCCCGACATCGGCGGCTCCGATGCGGCCCGGCGCCGCCTCCAGCCCCTGCCAGCCGCGGCAGCGGGCGCGGCGTGAGCCGACCAGCCTTTCGGAGCAGACGACACCGCAGCGCGGGCGTGGCGGCGGAGGGGCGGCAGGGGCTGGGCGGGCACACCGTATGCCGGGCGCCGACTCCTGCACTGCCTCCCGCGCCTCGTCCACCATGCCGTCCACGTCCAGAATGTTGATGCTGCCGCCTGCGAGGTTGAGGCAGTGCCGCAGGGGAGAATTCTCAGCGAGCTGCTCGCAAATGCGCAGAAACGGAGCGGTTGGGCCGGCGGCAGGGGGGGGGGGGGGGGGGGGGTTACCCGGGTTGCGCTTGTCGTTCTTGAAGGGGTTGCCAAAGGCGATGCGCTGCTGGCGGCTGCGCTCCTCGTCGTCCGTGAAGGGGTCGCGCGGCGGCGCCTTGAGCAGCGCGGTCTGCGTCCACACCGGCCGCAGCGACCGATCAACGACTCTCATGGCGACAAGTCCCAAACAGCACAATCCGCAGCAATTATATGCTGTGTATAGGCGCCATTCACTTCTTCCCAACTAACAAATGACAGTGTCGGTTCATTCTCCCGCGCGCCATGCGTTTGCCTGCCGATCAGATGTTGATAATGGACCTTTTCGCTACGACATGCGCATTGCTTCATGTGAGAGCAGGGACGGCATGCCGCGCAATGCCACGAGCGGGGAAATGTCACCCCCGGATATGCGCTCCATCACCCCCGTAATGACAGTGCTGGGCCGGCGCATGGTGTGTTTCCCCGGCTGCATCATCCAGTTCGGCAGCGCCGACATGCACACAGCTCATTCTGACACAACACGGCATGTGTCCGCATCACCGACAAAGCCCCCTTCCCCCCCTCCCAAAGCGTGACCCACTGGATGAACCGTCTGAGCTAGAGACAAATAACAGGGTATCAATGCCATCCAGGAAAGGCGGGGGGGGGGGGGGGGGGGGGGGCACCTCGTGGTAGTCGCCCATGACTGTGATGGGGACCGAGTGCTTCGCCTCCTCCCGCTTGCGCTCCTTGACGGTCTCCATGATGTTCTTCCTGCCGCCGGCCTGCCGGCACAGAGGGTGGGGTGGCTGTGAGCGCCGCCTCCGGGGGGAGCACAGGCGTGCCTCGCATGACAAACGGCTGGCGGCGGGCGGAACTCAAGGTGGTGTCAGTCCACGTGCTCAGGGGGGTCGGGTTGAAGGGGGCGAGTTTGCAAGCGACCAGTGGGCCTGGAGGGACGGGTGGGTTGGGGTGTGGCGTGACGCGGCGCACCCCTGTCCCGTGGGGGCTCCTGAACAGCGACTTGGATGCGGACACCAGGCGCGCCGTGAGCAGCGACAGCTGCTCCACCAGCGCGCCGCGCGGGATGGCAAACGCGTTGGTGAAGATGGGCTCGCCCGCCACCGCGCCGCCCCTGCTCGCGGAGGGGTCCCCGCTGCCCAGCGCCGCCGCCGGCTCGGGAAGCCCCGAGGCCCTCTGCGCCGCCTGCTGCTGCTGCTGCGCCTGCAGCACGCTTTGGATCGTGTCCAGCTCCATCTGCGCCACCAAGCACCCGATGCCCGCCAGTGAGGGCACCGTGCCAAAGCAAACTCGGCAGTCGATGCCCTCATGCCGCTGGCGGCCGGCCTGCCCGAGCAGAGGGGGCACTGCCGGGCGCACTCGGAGAGCGGGGGGTGCCGCGCCATCCCGGGCCGGGCGTCACCTTTGCCTGCCGCTGCAGGTGCTTCAGGTGGTTGGCGGTGGCCGGCTTCAGGCCCTCCCGCACGTCCGGGATCAGCTGCACCGGGATGCCCATCCGCTTGAACGCCACGCGCAGCGGCTGCATGTAGTACGACGGGATGTTGGCGCAGTACCTGGCGCAACGCAGCGACCTCAGGCGCCCAGGCAGCGGGCACGGCCGAGTTCGGGCGCGGCAAGCAACGATTCAGGGTGGCAGGTGGATCAGGTGACACGCAGGCGGCTTCTTGGCCCGCCCCTGACAAGCCGGCCGGCGCACCTCTCAAACTCCTGCCGCCACGGGATGGGCGGGGCCATCTTCATGTTGGAGCCCATCTGGTTCAGCTGGTCCAGCAGCTTGACGAGCAGGGGGTAGTTGTAGGGCAGCACGTGCAGGCACACCATGTTGCCCTGCGAGCACGCCGCGCCGGCCAAGACACGCGCACACATGGATACGCTGCGCGGCGCCGCTGGGAGGAGCAAGCAAGGGCAAGGGGCAACGGGGCAGGGGCAGCTGGAAGGGCGGCGCACCTGCCGCTTGAGTCGCAAGTAGCCGTACGGTTCCAGGGTCCCCTCACAGCGCAGCGAGGGGCTGCAGACCTACAGAATCATACGCGCTGCTCAGAACCGCGGGCATCGGGGCGAGTTCTCGAGCAGGCATGGGGGCAGCCGCAGTCGGTGCAGTCGATACGGCGTGGCGCCCACCTGCCAGCAGAACGAGTCGGGCGTGCCGGCCTTGTGCGCGGAGATCATGAAGCCGCTGATGGGGCACGACTCGAGCTCGTACGTGTCCATCGGCAGCCCCGCCGTCACATAGGGGTCCGCCTCCACCGGCACGTACCCGATGGTCGGCTGCACCTCCCGCGGGGGCAGCACCTGCGGCGGGCGGCACAGCAGGGCCCTCGGGACTCAGGGAGGCTGTGTCTAAGAGGGCCCCAAGGAGGGGGGGGGGGGGGGGGGGGGGGGGGGCTGCAGCCTGGTGCTTAGTGCCCATAAGCGGCGCTACGTTGCCGCAGCAGACTGTCGCCGACGAAATCCACCGGTTTGGAAGCCGAGTGTCCCACGCCTGACGTGACGGAGGGATTCTGGGGCGCAACATGGTATGTATGCAATCGGCGTATCTGAGGCCTAGGCGCGGTGGTGATTTGTTTTTCGCCCCCGGCCGAGACGGGGCTGCTGGCAACAGTGAAACCCTTGCAGTGTCTCGACGACGGCCGTTTAGGCAGCAATCCAGTTACGGAAAGCCCTGGGTAGGCGACGCTCCGTTATCGTCATCAAGCAAGTTGCCGAAGAATTCCGCTTGACAAATTGGAGGCCAGTGACGGAATTTCCACCTGTGGTGGTGGTTAGGTGGTTTGCCATTGGGGCTTTGGTGCGGAACGCCATGTCAAAGATGCTGCCAATCCCACCAGCACATTACCGCTATATATATATCATATGTATATATATATATATGTACATGTATATATACATATATATACATGTATATATACATATAAATATACATACATATATTGTGTATAAATCATGATATATATCGTATATATCATATATCATAGACAGCCACCACTGCGCTATGTTGTTGGACAGCGCGTGTCATTGCCGCTTGGGTGGAGCCGAGCGGCGCATTCCCGGCGGGGCCAGGATGGCCAGGATGGGCGGGCGGCAGCGCTCACCTGCGTGTTGGGCAGCGTCTCCACGTTGAAGGCCTCCGGGAAGGGCCACAGCCCTTGCGCGCGCACGGTCAGCTGGCGGTGCTGGCACGCGGCGGCCGTCACCGCCGGCAGCGGGGGCAGTGGGATCGACTTGGAGGGGGGCAGCTGCTCAAAGCACACCATCACGCACGGCTGCAGCCTGGCGGGCCAAGTTATTCCGGGGGGAGGGGGGGGGAGAGGGGGGTCAGCAAGGCGGGGGGAGGGAGCGGGAGTGCACAAGGGCAGGGGGAGGGGCGCACCGCGCCACGAGGGACTCCGCGGCATGCAGCAGCGCCCTGAGGCTGCGCACACTGAGCGCCCTCCCGCCTGCAAGCCACGTGTGCACCCGCCGGCGATCAGGGGCCGAGGGCAGAGGGACCAGCCACGGCGCCAGCGCAGCCGATGAAGGCAGAAGGCGGAGGCACCCGGGCCGGGCATCCTGGAAGGGAGGGAGGGGGGGAGGGGGGGGGGGGGGGGGGGGGGGGGCACACCCGTGACCTCGCACATCGCAGCCACCGGGTTCTCCGAGCTCGGGACCTCCGTCGGGGCGGCGGCCGCTGCGGCTGTGGCGGTGCCCAGTTCGCCCGTGATCACCGAGGGCATCTTGAGGAAGACGGTGAACACGCGCTGGTCCCACCTGGAGTCCGCCAGGGTGGGGTGTTGCGGGAAGCAGCAAGGGGGGGAGTCTAGAGAGCTTAGACTTGCGTGAGCCCCGGGACAGGAAGGTCCGCTGGGCGGCAATGGCGGTGGCCGGGATGAGGGTGAGGGTGGGGGGGAAGAGGCTCGCCGCCGCACCTGAAGGGCTGCTTGCACAACTCGCTCCCCAGCGACTGCATCACGGGCAGCTGCAGGCCCTGCGGCAGTGCGGGGCAGCGGCATGCGCGCGCTCAGGGGGTTGCCGGAGTGTGTGTGGGGGGTAAGGGGTGGGGGGTGGGGCGCTAGGGGGGCTGGGGCGCACGTCCTCGGTGCCGTCCGTGAGCAGGATGATCATGGCGGGGTCCAGCGAGGCGGTGGAGTAGCCGTGCACGTACGTGTCGGCGCCGTTCACGAGGCGCTGCAGGTTGAGCAGGTCCAGACCGCGCCGCACCGCGGATCCCAGCATCTGGGATATTTGGGGAAGGGGGAGGGGGGGGGGGGGCATGATTCAGAGACAGTTCCAGCGGCTGTCTCGCTCTGCGCCTGTGTTCGGGGGGGCGGCGGCGGCTGCGCCAGCCGGGCGGCACTCACGCTGAGGTCCTTCGCGACGACGGTCTTCAGCGCGTTGGTGAAGTTGGTGAAAGGGAACTTGGAGTACGCCCTGCAGGGGCGGGCCGGGGAACCCAGGATGCGTTAGTTAGTAGGAGCTCGGGCCCTGGGCTGAGAGGGGTGAGGGGCTGAATGCCGGCGCCGGCGGGCCGCTCACCGCAGCGCCGCGGCCCCCTCCTCGCACGTCAGCAGCGCGTAGGTGTCCAGCTTGGCACTCGCCTCCCGTGCGCGCACCTGCCGGGCAGGCACATCGACCGCGGCAAGGCGCTGTCAGTGGTGGCCCTCCACAGAATGTCTTTACTTCTTCAACCCGATCATCCTCCCCGACGGAGGGCGTGGGTTGGGGCTGACCGGTAAACCCACCGGCAGGCGCGGTCCGGTGTGGCGGTGCACACCTTGAGGAAGTGCTCCACCGCGCTTTTGGCGCAGTCGATGAGAGTGAGGCCGCCCGAGGTGCGCTGGTTCATGCTGGCGCTGGTGTCCAGCACGAACAGCACGTTCATCGCCGCCATCCCGCCGCCGCTTTTTTCCGCCGATCCTAATTTCAGGACAACTTGCCCGCCTCGCCCTCGCCGCCGACCCCTGCTGCCCGCTAACGGCGCGATAATACAGCTGATGTCCCTGAATCCGTGTTAGCCGTCCCGGCCGATGTGCCCCTGCCTTGCAGGCTGTTGTGTTTAAGGGCGCTGACTAGCCTGCCCTAGGCAGCCGGTTGGCGAATGGCTGGAGCCAGCTGCTTCCTTGCCATCAATCACGCGCACGTGAAATTACTTATCGTATGCTGCTGGTGTGAATTACAAAACAGCCAGCAACAAATAAACCACTTAAATAATCGTTGTTAAGTACTTAACTGAGTTTAGTCAGACGACGGACCGAGTTGTGCGGTCAAACGACTACCACCGGGAAAATATAGCACAGTAGCCAGTCATCGGCTCTGTCTCGAATCTTCCAGGATGGGACAGTGAGCAGCAGACTCGCGACCGCACCAGCTCCCGACCTGTTTCCCTGCCTGCCTGCAGCTACTACTTAGCCAACTGTCTAGACCATTGCGCTCATCCCTTTTGCTGTTGCGCTTCACGCCCCAGCAATCGCGCGGCACCTGTGCCGCGAGGGGAAGCGATCCTTGTCGATATTATCCGCATGCGCTAGCACGACGCCCTGCGCACGGCATTGTCAGGGCTCAATATGCCTGACAACTCCGGTGACGCCCCTAGGGGCCTAGCCGAAGACCGCATCGCCGCGCTGGAGGCCGGTTTCGCGGGGCTTACGGAGCTTCTGGAAGCCCTACGAAGTGACCTTCAGCGGCCTAGTGGTTCTACTCCTACCGAGCCCCGCGCGCCCGCTAGTAGCGCTGCCGCGGCGAGCTCCCAGCACGACGCACCGGCTCGCGCAGAGCAGGTTTCCGTGCTCCAGCCCCAGCGCGGTGGCCCTAGTGCCGCTGCCCCTTACTTCCAGTCAGGGAGGAGTGGGCTCATTTAATTGGCCCCGGCTTTTCCGTCCAGCCCAGTCCCGGCCTCTCTCCGATTCCCCAGTTGTACGACATCTCATCTGACGAGACGCACCGCCAGCTCATCGCGCGTCGGCACTGGGCCACTTTGGATCAGTACCGCTCTCTGTACTGCTTTGGCTTCTACGATGCGGTGGCCCACGCGGCTCTCTGCGAGGCGCTCGCGTCGATTAAGAGAGCGGCAAGCGCGGCGCAGCCCCCTAGTGAGGAGGACCTTCGCCTCCTTGAAGCGGGCGTGGCGGCCTACGACGCCTCAAATAAACACCGGCGCGACTTCCTGGCGTTTATCCGCCTCAACGCGTCGAACGATGCGGATGCGCGGACCAAGACAGTCGCACAGGTGGTTCGCCGCAGCCTCCTCAAGCCCGGTTTCGCGGACTATGGTTCGGAAGCAGTGGCGCAGCTCAGCGACGAGCTTTTGCGCCGCGAGGCCGAGTACAGCGTCACGGCGGCGGCGAAGGCAGCCGTACAACAGCGCTTCGGCGTGGGACCAGACCCCAACGAGGAGGAGGACAACGACGACGAGCCACCATCCAGAGCGCGACGGCGCCGGCCCTCCGGCCGCCGCCCACGCCCAGACTTCCGCCCCACAGCCGACGACGCCGACAAGGGCAAGGGCAAGGCCTGACGGTGCGGCCCGCCGTTCCGCTTCGTTACCACGCCCCTCAACGTTTCTGCGCCATCGCGTGCGGCAGAACTGGCGGGAGTGGCGGCGAATCGGAGCGAGCGGGCGCGTGCTCCGGTGGGTTCGCGAGGGAGTGCCGCTACCTTTCTCTGGCGCGGCGCCCACGCCTTTCCACCGGGGCGTCTCTCTACAGGACGCTACGCCTCAGCGGCTCGAGTGGTGGGACCGGGAGAGCCAGCGACTAGTAACAGTCGGCGCGCTAGAACCTGGCGTGCGCGAGCACTACGTGTCGCGAGTCTTCCCAGTACCAAAGCCGGGCTGCAACCAGTGGCGCCTTGCAATAGACCTGCGCCATCTGAACTCTTACTGCGCGGTCTATTCCATGCGATTCGAAACTCTGCGTCGCATGCGGTACCTGGCGAAACGCGGCGACTGGGCGTTTTCCTTCGACCTGCAGGACGGCTACTACGCCCTGGGCTTGCGGGAGGACGTCCGCGACTTCTTTACGATCAACGTACGTGGCACCCTGTAGCGCTTCGCGGCCCTCCCCATGGGTTGGTCGCTGAGCCCTTATTACTTCTGCACTCTGATGGCAGTCATGGTGCGCTACCTGCGTCAACCAGACTTCGCGACCTACAGCAGCTACGGCCGGCCCTTCCGTCGACGCTTGCGTCGCCGCAAGGCGCGCGGCGTTTGCCTCCTACCGTTTATCGACGACTTCCTGTTTCTGGCACCTTCGCGCCAGCTGGCTCTACGCCTACGGGCCGAGGTCGAGCGAGTCTGGGGGCGCCTGGGCCTGGCCAAGCATCCCACCAAGGCGCATCCCGAGCCCACCCAGTAGCTGCAGCACTTAGGCCTGGACTTGGACCTGGTCACTATGCAGTTCCGCGCCCCAGCGGCGAAACTGCGTCGGCTCTCCAACCTGGCCCGCGACCTCCTCTGCATCGCTGCGCGCCGCCGCCGCCACGCGCCGGCCAAACTCCTTGCGTCTCTCGCCGGGCAGGGCCAGTTCCTCTACCTCGCGATGCCTCCGGCGCGTTTCTACCTCCGCGAGGCGCACACCGTCCTGGGCCGATGCTCCTCTCCGAGCGGCAAGGTCGTTCTGACGCGTCAGCTCATTCGCGATTTGGAGTGGTGGCGCGATGTTCCCACGCGCCACAACGGCGCACCGATTCTGCGCCCGGTTGAGACAGCCTATCTGCACACGGACTCCAGCCAGTACGGCTGGGGTGCGATACTGTGCGAAACTACGGAGGCACGCGGATATTGGTACGAGGAGGATCGTCGACGTCATATAACGTACAAGGAGCTCAAAGCGGTACGTCTCGCCATACAGTCATTTTTGCCACGGCTGATGGGGCGCCGCGTACTTTTGTACGAGGACAATCAGGCGGTGGTGCAATCCTATCCAATTTGACTACTCGGTCACCGGTACTTATGGCGGAACTTCGCAAGCTATGGTATTTGCTGGATGTACACGATATCCGTTTACGAGTACGGTACATTCGGTCTGCGGCGAACGCATGGGCGGACAAGCTTTCGCGCGAGAAGGACTTTTCCGATTGGATGATCAATCCTCGTATATTCCGGTACGTTGATCGCATCTGGGGACCGCATACCGTCGACCGATTCGCAACTATGGAGAACGCTTTGTTACCTCGGTACAACTCCCAGTGGACGGTCCCAGGTACCGAGGCGGTGGACTCCTTGGCCCAGTCGGATGCCACGTGGCGCGCCGCAGTGAACTGGTGCAATCCCCCCTGGCAGCTGCTGGACGAGCTGGTGCTAAAGCTGCAGCAATCGCGCGCCGCGGCGACCGTGGTCGCCCCGGCCTGGCACGGCCGCCCTTGGCTCCAGCAGCTACACGAGATGGCTACGGAGGTACTGCACTACCCTCCTTCCCGCGATCTGTTCTTTCCCGGGCTGCTCCGGCGCCGCGCGGGCGTCGGGCCGCCGCCCTGGAGCGTGATGCTCTTCCGCCTTCCCTTCCGTCCTTCTTCTACCGGTCGCGACGCGCCGGTTACGGGGCGTTAAGTACTGCTGCTGCTACCTTGGACGTTTCCGCGGACGCTTTTCAGATCTCCCGTACAGATGCTCACAGCAGACAACACCCGGCTGTGCGGTACGGGTTGAAATCGAACGTACCGTCTGCACCATGGGCAGCGAGTATGCGACCTGGGCTACTGCGGTTACTCGGCGACGACGAGGTTGGGCGCCGTGCCGCGAATTTCTTGATGTCTTCGCGCGCGGAACGTACCGTGCAGTCTTACGGATCTGAATTCAACCTATTCTGCGAGTTCTGCGCGCAAAATGGGAGACTGCCGGACACGGCGGATCCGCCGCTCATCGTTCGGTACATCTCCTGAGTTGCGGCACGTGGCCGCAACAAGGCTGGTGCCTTTGGACCCTACCTTTCAGCGATCAACGCCTTTGTCACCGATAATTTCAAGGAGCCGCCGGCGCTTGGGCCTTTCGTCAACCAGGCGATGCGCGGTTGGGAGCTGGCTCAGCAGGTGCTAGACGCCCCGGACTACCGGGTGCCTTTGCCTGCGAACGTCGCCCTCGCATGTTTTCGGCGTGCGCAGCGGCTGGTTTCTCACAGGTCCATCGCGTGCGACCTGCCCACATTCCGTGCCCTGCTCGTTACCGCGGTCAATTTCCTTTTTTGTCACCGCGCGGGTACTAGTACGGGGTGCGGCGTGCGCGATTTGGCGGTTGATTCCCGCAGCATTACGCTGTACCGTCGAGTACTTAAGGGCAAGCCTTCCGGGGCGCCTCGTCCGGTGCTGCAAATTTCCCGTGAGGCGCACCCCGAAATCGCGGAGCTTTTGGAGTTCTTCGTCACCTGCCGCGATCACGTGCTGCCCGGTGCTACTCGGTTTTGGCAGCTCCCTGATGATGATCCCGGCACGTGGACCGCGGCTACTGTCTCCGAATGGGTTACTGCCGCTGCCTTGGCAGTTGACGCTACCCTGCCTGCTGGTTTCTGCTGGTCGTCGCACAGCCTTCGCAGTGGCGGGGCGTCCGCGGCCTCGGCCACGGGCGTCCCTATGCCTACGATTCGCTGGCTTGGCGGCTGGAAAGTGGGCAGCGGCGTGGTCCTCAATTACATCGTGCTAGGCATCATGGACTCCGCTGGGGCCCGCTACTTCTTCGGCTCCCTGGCACCGCAGCGTTCCGCTGCTAATCTTTCACAGTGACTGGTTTTCACCGGTAACTGTGGCCTTCCGGTTTTGCCTGGCAACGTGACTCGCACTCTGTCTAATCGTTGTTAAGTACTTAACTGAGTTTCGTCAGACGACGGACCGAGTTGTGCGGTCAAACGACTACCACCTGGAAAATATAGCACAGGAGCCAGTCATCGGCTCTGTCTCGAATCTTCCAGGATGGGACAGTGAGCAGCGGACTCGCGACCGCACCAGCTCCCGACCTGTTTCCCTGCCTGCCTGCAGCTACTACTTAGCCAACTGTCTAGACCATAGCGCTCATCCCTTTTGTTGTTGCGCTTCACGCACCCACCCGTCCCACCCATCTTGTTTGGTGTGGCGAGGGGCTTGTAAGACAAGACACTCGCTTCTGGCAACGTGACTCGCACTCCGTCTAAAGGAAGCACAAAATAAAAAATGAACACTACCCGGGTACTAGAGCCGCTACCACCATTGTGCCCGCCCGCCATCCTATCCTACCCGGGTACCATTTCAAGTACGAGGTGAGTCTGTGAGTTTGTCTGCCAGTGTGTCTGTCTGTCTGTCGCCGACTTTCGGAACGGTTTCATATATATTATTAAATAGATCCGAAATGTATCCGTTGTATCTTCCGTGATAATTCCGCGCAAGCCAAAATAGTCGTCGCGCTTACGTAGTGTGCATGCTGCTTACTATCCGTACCTGTACGGGAACCAGTACCGGTCGCCGCCGGCCGCCCGGCCGCCCGGCCGCCCAGCCGCCGCCGGTCGGGCCGGTCGTCGCCGTTCGTCATGGCGCGAAGCGCCGAGCCCGCCGCGTGGACCGGACCCGGACGCCGGACGCCGTCGTTTCTCCGTCGCCGGATGCCGGACGACCGTTGCCCGTCCGCCTCGCCGCCCGCCCGTGGATGGACGCCGGGCCCCGGGTCAGGGGGTTGGCGGACGCGAGGTTGTACAGTGTAGCTACTACTACGATTGATACTTGCGGCTCTCTGGATTCCACACTCATGCAACGGGTCTGCTTGTATACATATAAACGGCCTATACACCGCATGGACAGTGTAGCTACGGCTTTATGTCATTTCCACGTCGCCCTCGCAGCCGTGGCGGCTGACGGCTTGCCCCTGCCGCCCCCGCAAGCCCCTACGGACATGGCGGGGACCCCGTCCCGGGCCAGGAAACGACGGGAATGAGTCTTCACAATGGCTGATGTGTTGGCTGGTGTGTGGCTGGCCTCCGGCAGAAGGGAAGATGCGGCTGGGATCGGCCCAATAATAATCCGATGATTCTACCTCGACCACCCGACCCTCCAACCATGGTCACTCAACGCTCCCCATTCACCTATCTTCCCTCCCGCCCATATAATCACAGACATGGAGGGCTGCCTAGTGCGGTAGAATCACGGGGCGAATGTTCAGTCGCGGACGATCTGGTCTCGTATGGAAACCCATGGCCGAGGAGGCTGTGGACACCCATAACACGCTCGTACAAAGCCAGCCGCCGCAAGCGCGAGCGCCCCGCTCCGATGTGCCGAAGCAGTTTGCGCCCCCGTACTGCCGCCTAATGGAGTAATGGGTAGCCCAGGGCAGTGTAAAGCCTAGATTGCTAGGGCACGACGGCATACACGTGTGCGTGACTGTGACTGCTGATGCATGATGACTATGCTATGCATTCTTATTAGTGAACCATGTGCAAGATCGTGCCGCCGGGCCGTAAGACAACTGGCATGCTTACCACGAAAAGACTAAGCGGCGGGATCAAAGTTGCAAGAAATTCCAAATTTCGTAGTCAAGAAATTGAAGAGAGCCGGACAGCAACACACGTGTCGCATCTAACAAGTTTAAGCCATCCACATAGAACTTGTAGTAGTCCTCATCCAGCAGGTCCTTCAGCAGCCCGCAATAGTAGATATCGCCGGTGAACTTTTTATTTTGTCGTACAACGCGAAGACGACTTTGCTCGATGAGTTGATCCTCGATGAGCTGGATGAGGACCACTACACAGTCCGCGGGTCATATACACAGTCGAACTTATCTTTCCGGCGTGAGCCGGTGTGGAGACCGACCACAGATGAGCGGGTGGACTGGGCAGGGCGGGTCGGTCCTATCCCATCACAGCTAAACCGCCTACCGGTACCATACCGTCGTCGGGCTGTACCAGCTCCATTTCTCCCGGGCGGGATCTAGAAGAAATCGCGACTATGTCTTAGAATTCCAATATGGGTGCTGCCTATTCTCCGAGAAACAAGAATATACAGCATTACTTCTGCAGTATATTTCTCCGTGAGGTAGTGTGAGTACACGCAGGAGAAATAATTAGCTATTTCCCTTTATTTCCCTTGCTCGTTCATAATGGGCTTGGTATATTTAGCGCAGCAGACGATAATGATAATGATCTAAACTAGTTTATGGGATCTCCCAACAATTTGATTTTCAAAGTACGACCGTACCGTATGTTGGTGGTTTCAACCGGTTAAGTTACCGCCGGTACCATCATGTTTCAGTACGGGCTGCCCCATCGCATGCGAGCCATGCTGCGCTCCCGGCCGGGGAGCTAATTAGGAAAGCCACCAGCAGCTCGCATGCCATCTTCCGGCTCGCTCCCTTCGGCAGAGTCTTCACGTACTTTTTGTGCGCGCGAGGGTTGCAAGTCCGCGCCGAGGTTCCTTTTCCAGATAGTGAGTCGTCGTGCCGCGCACATGCGTTACGTTATCATCAGGCATCGTTAGACAACCCCTCGGTAATGTGGTTTTCCCGACTCGTGCTCCCGAAGTCGTTTTCTGATTTGCCCTAGTTCTGCGGCTGGGACGTTTCCGCGTGGCGATGAGCACCGTATAGAATTTGAGATTGGGGGGGGGGGGGGGGGGGGAGGGGGCGTTGGGGGGGGGGGGGGGGGGGGAAGGGGCGTTGGGGGGGGAGGGGGGGGGAGGGGAGTTAAACCTCAATACACGAAGCCGAGTCGAATTACGGGGTTTTCTGGGCTCCCGCAGTGGAGAACCCTCTCGCAGTAGTCAACTCTTGAGGTTAGATGAGGCGGACGCGCTCAGTACCGGAGCCGTGGCTCGTCACAGTTGTCAACGACGGCAACCACGCTTCCCGCAGAAAATCGGCCCAGACGGAGGAGGAGGCATGTGTCGTCAGGATGGCCGCTTGCCGTCCTGCAAGACACTTCAACCCGGTCCGCGTGTCCTCGCAGCAGGGCGTCGTGGCATCAACGGTCGTTACACGGTGTTGTGACAATTATATTTGGTTGTAACTGTCCTCATCTTTGGCATACTATAGTACGAGTGCCGGTACCACGGAATGATGTACATTCTACGGGTACAACGGATGCTAATACAAGTGCGAGCAACATGTCACGCGCAGAGTACATGTTACTCTTATATCGGAATACTGTAACATATATTTCTGTCTGCTTGTGAAAAAATTCTTTATTGACAGTGCGGGACATATGTTATGGATTGTTGTACAATGACGGGGCTGGCGTTTTGGCATATGTCTGACTCTCCATGGTGACGCCCTTGGCAGTGGGCGTGCTGCTAGAGGTTGGCCTGGCCTGGCGACTAGTGCCGACTATAGCTAGAATATGTTTAACCAAGGGCGGTGGCTAGAATATTCGTAACGATTATTGTATGATGAAAAACATCGCAGCCTCTCGTCGTCTCTACACCACCACTGCACATCACCACCTTTGCTTGTCTTTGGAATCTCGACTGCTTGAGACTGTCGGATTGTGGTTTTCCGAAACCACCCGCGGAATTGGTCGACGTCCGCTATGGGGATGGCGCCGCTCATGCGCATGTGTTTTGAGAGGGCTCGTTGGGAAAAAGGGCAATATTTGAGTCAAAATGGGCACATTTATGGACTCAAAATTACCCCCCTCCCCTAACTAGAATTTGTACCCCTTTTATTGGGGGGTGTAAATTTGAGTTACGGCTAATACTGTACGGATGTACTGTATGCGAAACTGAGCTTTGACGCATTCGTCCTCTTCTTGCCAACACTGCACGAGGTACTATTCACCTACCTAGTGAAATGAACATGCACTATGTACTACACATCTGTCCCCCGCCCTTTGACGAGATGCGTCGCTACCCTTCCATGCTAACCGTTTTTGCCTCGAATGCTACTCCGCCACTGTGATTTTCACACATCTATCACTCGTTGCCCTCACCCTAACCGTGCTGCAACAACGTTCGCTGTGTGACAATTATACGAGTACGATATACTACGACTTAGTACATGCGTGAACTAGCGACTAGTACAATGTGTACCTGTGACTACGGGTATATGTACTGTGTACTGTTGCCATGTGGTAAGCGTTGTGTTAAACAATTATTCTATTCTGAAAACACTGTAGCCTCTCGCCTTTGCACCACCACTGCACACCCACTTTTGTTTGTCTGTGAGTCTCTATCCTGTTGAGACTGCCGCAATGGTTTCGGAGCCGGTTCGATACCGCCTCAACTGTTACAAGGCGCCAGCATCCTGATGTAAGGGTCACCGGTTCAAACCCCGCTGATGTCGAGAATTGAATTCTCGCACGGGGGGGGGGGGGGGGGGGGGGGGGAGGTGTAGTGTGACAATTATACGAGTACGATATACTATCTACGAGTTAGTACATGCGTGTACTAGTACAATGTGTACCTGTGACTACGGGTATATGTACTGTATAATGCTGCCATGTGGTAAGCGTTGTGTTAAACAATTGTTCTATTCTGAAAACACTATAGCCTCTCGCCTTTGCACCACCACTGCACACCCACCTTTGTTTGTCTTTGAGTATCTATTCTGTTGAGACTGCCGCAGCCGTGGTTGCAGTATGAAGCGTCTGTGCGGCTCGGTCCGGCGCGTCTCGGACGCTTCCTACTGCAACGTCGTTGTCGCAACGACCACGACAATCTGCAGCTGCCCGTCGGGGGGCAGCTCTACCACCTGGCGTACTCAAGGTCTCGTACTATCGTGGTGACCGTAACTACCCATGTCCGACTCTGGGTTTGGAACCTACCTCGGCGGCCGTCGCTGGTGCAGCAACGGCGGCTGCCTCATCGTTACCTTCGCCCCGACAACACTGGCATCATTACGGGCCGGCGCAAGTTACCAAAGCCTCTACGCCGGTCAACTTGTTCCCGACGTCACGATATATCATCTCTGACAACACGAGTTGCGCGCCCGGGGGGTGGGGGGGGGGGGGGCAGCTCCGCCAGCACTTAACGCGACTATGCATTTCGTCGTGGCGTCATCGTAGGTCTGCGACTTGTGAGGTGGTCGGCAGCCGTTGCTGGTGCAGCAGCAGCGGCCGCCTCACCGCACTCCGCGATGCGAGACCAGCGCCGACTGCTTACCGAGTCGGTGGGTGTTCTGCGACGTCGCCGGCAACAGATCCCGGCACACATAAGAACCGGTACGGCACGACCACACTGGGTCCCATGTCCCGTGCCCCGATGCGTTGTGCGTTCCGGGTGCCACACCTACTCGTGCGAGGCGGCGGGACGGCCGCCGCTGGTGGTAGCAACGGTCGTACACCGCCGTCATCGCGCGGGCTTGCGTGTCCCTCCCTCGAATAATGTACACGGCCGCGGCACATGTGCAGAATGATTTACCGTTGCGTCGCGTACATCGTACCGTATTGCACATGGTTGATTGTACGCGGCGCGCCCGCGCGCGCAGCTTGTACTCGTCAGCTGGTACCTATGCCGCTATGCTGGGCACTCGTGGCCAACTTGGCCGTTCCTACTAACCTAGAGTTCCGGTTTGTGTGGCACGCCGACACTACGGCGCGCGGCAAATGGTGCACAGCGCCGTCGGGAGACGGCGCCTTGATTTCACGACACGTCCGGCCTATGTGTCCGGCCGGCGTTTGCGCCGTCAACATCCCCTCTCCGCGTCGGTTCTGCGCCCACGCCTTGATCGAGGTCGCTAACTACCTCTTTTCGGCGCAAGGCCCTCCTACAACTTCAGACATCTCCCGCCTTCATGTGATGGTCAGCACGCATACCGACTGCCCACGCTCGCTGTCGTAAACGAACCTCGTGTAACTGGAAAAACCCGACTCGATTGCATGTTTGAAATAACTAGTTTATGGGGTTTTCCGACTATCTAACTGTCCTAGTACGACGATCCGTACGGTCTGTTGGTGGTTTCAACCGGTTAAATCATTACCGGTACCATCATACCATCATGCTTCAATACGGGCTGCCCCATCGCCAATGAGCCTTGCGCTCCCGGCGGGGGAGCTACTTAGGACAGCCACTACCAGCAGCTCGACTGCCATCTTCCAGCTCGCTGCCTTCGGCAGCGCCCTCCCGTTTTCCGTTTCCACCTTAGTATCCGCCTGAGGATCGGTAGCCTCTCGGCTTAGACACATGTGAGTTGCGTAGCCAAGCGGTTGCGCGCGAGTGGCGGTTCCTCGACAAGCAGCAGGGGACGTCGCCGAGGTTGCACTTGATCGTGCACCATATCTCGACCTTATTGCTCTTATAGCACAGAGCACAGCGCCGCCAGGGTTGCTGTCGGGTGGGAGCGGTGGTGGACAACTGGATGGTTGGGTGGGACGCTGTTGTTTGAAAAAATGTTATCGGCGATATCTGGCTGGCGGAACCGCCGGCTTCGGAACCGGCAGGACGGGCCAGACGCAGCGCCGGCGGCTGGTAAACTACACTTGGCCCAGGGGCAACATAGGATGTTGTTCAGCCGAACTGCCGGCAGTCCCGGGGATCGAAGCGGTGGTAGAGGTAGGTTGGGCTTGAGGGGGGGAGAGGTCAGTGGAGCCTCCACTCGCGTAGCCATGTGGTTGGGCTCTCGGGTCATGTTCTCCCACTTGACGAGCCAGATATCATTGTCCAACGACTTGTCGACGGTGTCAAAGAGTCACAGCCTCCTCCCGCAGCGTTGTCCTTCTCCAGCAAGAGGCAGCTAGTAGCCTCGAGGGGCGCTGATGCAAGTGCCCAGCGTGACGCGTGGTTTCATGTTGGAGAGATTGGTTAATGATCATGCTGGTTGAAGAGGGCGCGGGGAATGAGCGTTATGACCGGGTCCCGCCAAAAAAAAGCTTATCAGGACCTCGGGGACGCCAATGGCCGGTCGTTTTGGTGTCAGCTTTGCAGGCTTGCTGTTACATAACCCTAGTTCTGGGGAGGCACTAGCCATAAAACTGTGCGTCCTCTGTGTAAAACGTCCTTTGCACTTTGTTTTGGCAAAACCAGACTTGATTGCATGTTATTTGAAATATGATTACAGTATCTCAATAAAATAACAGTACTTTGGAGCAGCCCTGTGCCTCCACGTGGCGGCGGTACAGGTGCGTGCGCCTCCGTCGGGGCCTCCAGGTGGCGCAGTGCTGGTGGAGCGCGCGACACACGGTGCCGCCCGCGCCGGCTCGATCGTACACGATACAGTACAGGTAATCCTTACTTACTGGTAATTCACACCAGTAGATCAGGCAGGGCGGGACGGAAATTCGCCCGGCCGCCACAACGACCAGCCGGTCACGCGGACGGGAGGTCGTCGTGAATTCCAAGCGCTGCGTTCTGCCTGCGCAGCTTGGACGACGACGGACAAGTGCATTCGCGTGCACTTTGCGTGCATTCTCTTGACGCTCTCCCTGTAACCAAAAAGTAATTACGACGGACAGCAGCGGTTGTTGGCACCACCACCAAGCGCGATAAGGACCGTTGCCGACGGGCGCAAGTCGCGCACCACTGCCAGTCGGCACCCTCCCCGGCGGCCAGCGTTTCCCCGGCTGCCCTGCCTCTCGCTTTGCTGACCACCGCCGCAGCCTGCGATCACCAGGGCAGTGCGCGTCTTCCTGCGCGTTGTCGTCTGGGCCATTTTATCATCCCGGTCGTCGGCCGGCGGGGAGTCGCCAGCCGCGCGGCGGCGATTCGTTGGAATCACCCAGCGAGGCTCGACAATACGGCAACCTCGCCCACGCATGGCGGTAAACGCACCAGCGGGGGTTTGAGACACGGAGCCGCTGTTGCACTAAGCTCTGGCACTTGCTGCACTGCCGCTGGTATGGGGAACCTCCAGGAGGCCGAGGTCTGCCGCACTGGCGCGGCCCAGATGACGCCCCGGCTGTGCTCGAACCGGCGCTATACCCCCCAACGCTTCCTGTTGGCAACACTGCTGCCACTGTCTGTGGCGCTACTTCTCCTGATGCTCCCCACATCTGCCGCCGCCGACCAAGCTCCGCCGAGCACTGCCGCCGATCTCGGCGCATTCAATGGTGGGCCTCTTGTCTGCCTGCTCGCCTCATGTCAGCGGGACACTCCTCTCTGATGAGACACGGCGCGTCGTATTTTTCTTAATCGGAATCCCTTTTACCCTGTTCGGTACAGTAGCGATGAGAATTGCTGCTCAAGCTGGTTAGAATAACATTTCACCCCCTTTTCCCTCCTTCCCGACGCGCCGCGCAGGCGGCGGCCGCGCCCTGCAACAGGCTTCCGCCTTCACGCCTTTCGTGTTCGGCGGCACCCGGGCGCCTGCAGGCCGGTACCCGTACATCGCCTCCTTGCGCAGCGACCGCGGCGTGCATTTTTGCGGCGGCGCCCTCATCGCGCCGACAGTGGTCCTCACCGCGGCTCACTGCATCATTCCGGCCAGCCCGCCCCGCACCGTCCGCATCGGGGGCACGTGTCGTGACTGTCCGCAGCAGGGCGTGCAGATCGCGAACGTCGTGCGAATGGAGAGCCATCCCAGTTGGAATGGCGACTTTATGAACGGGTTCGACCTCGCGGCGATCATTCTGGATCGCGCGGTGGACGCGCCGATGCTGCGTGTGGCAGCCGAGCCATCCACGGGCATTCCCGACGGCACGCTGCTGAAGGTTATGGGCTATGGGTTCATCGACGACAACAACAACCTGTCCGACGCCCTGCTTGAGGGAGTCGTGCCGTACCGCGAGAGCTCCGTCTGCAATGAAATGTTCCGGCAGAAGTTCAGGAGGCAGGACGTCGTGAAGACGGGCATGATGTGCGCTGGCGATGCGAGTGCTGCTGCCTGCCGTGGAGACTCGGGTGGCCCCCTGATCTCTTCTTCCCCGGCCAGTCAGTGGCAGGAAGACGAGCTGCTGGGGGTGGTGTCATTTGGGGCTGGCTGTGGCCCGGACGGCGTCCCTACCGTGTACACACGCCTGTCCACGTTCGCGGATTTTCTGTCGGCCTTCCTGCCCGCTCCACCTTCGCCTAGCCCTCCGCCACCAAACCCTCCACCCCCGAATCCACCGCCTCCCCGCCCCCCACCGCCAGTGGTGCGATCCCCTCCCCCTCCCCCACCCCCTTCCCCTCCCCCTCCCCCTCCCCCTTCCCCTCCCCCTCCTCCACCCGCCGCTCGCCCTCCACCCCCACCAGCTCTACCACGCCCAACGATTGCGGTGCCAGAACCGCCAGTGCAGCCCTCTCTCCCCGCAGCAACCATCGTCCGGCCGCCGCCCAGCTTTGGATGCCACAATGAATTCCAGGTGCGCTGGCTTCTCGGTGTTTGCCCATACGGGCGCTCCACCTGGAACAACGCCATCGAGCCCCGCTTTCGCGACATCCTCCGCCAGACGACCGGCATCCAAGACTCGTCCATCCTCATAGGCACCGACTGGGCATGGGGAAACCTGCGCTGCGGCTGCCAGCTATACACCCGGGTGTACATAGTGCTGAAGACGTACAGCTGGCCGGAAGCAGACGCGTTGGCCCGCTTTGTGGGCACCTACCAGTCGGTGGTGGGGCCGCTCACTGACAGCGTGCCTGAGGTATCATGCGCTTCTGGGCTGACGGTCATCGTGAAGCATGTCCCCAATGTGTGCTTTCCATAAGGGCTGCAGACGGAGGCTGCAAATACTTCTCGCACAGCAGCCTTTTTGCAGAGCGCAATGTCATGTAAGTTGTAATATGCTGCAAAAGTGTTCCAAGTTTAATGGGCTGAACCGGTCTCCCCCCCAACTTCCTGCCCGGCAAAGCCGTTCATTCTCATATCCAATCAATTGCAAAGATTTCAAATGAATCTGTTTACCTCATGCTGCTAGTAGTGGGCAATAATACAACACGCACTCAACTGCTTGGCAATGCTGCACATGCTATCACGCATACATGAGCACCTATTGGCGTAGCTTGAATATGCACGGTGTGTCCTTACCCATATAGTTTACTCAGCCCAGAGACATTTCCTGGCCAACGGTCAACCACCACAGCCAATGACATATCAGCAGCCAACATGACATAGGGACTACTCTTGTAATATTCGTTTGTGAGGTGCGCGCCTGCATGATATGCAGGCTTCGGGAATCATCCGTGAGTACAGATGGCGACCATTCCTGTCGATTCCTGTAACACTCCAGCCAATACATGCGCTCTCAGGGACTGCTTCGTTTTCGGCCCCGCGCGGCGGGTGGTATAGTGCAGCAGCATCAGCACGTCTTCAGTTGCAATATCGCGGATGGTAAATAAATACTGTACGAGTACAACCAGTACTGTGTTGGCGGTGTCGCGCTGTTTCTTAAAATCATCGGCTATTATTCATCATCCATCGCAATCACATACACTCTCCCACAAATTTAGCCCTGCACGACTCTGCATGTGGGCGCATCGATGTGCACTAGCATATAGTCAAAACGCATATAGTCATTAAGTTATACTGAAGCTTAGCTTCCATGACCTTGGCTCCAGCGCACCCTGCGAAATGTCGCGCTGATGCATCATTTTTCTACGGTAGTGCTCTCTTCCCGCTCACAGTGAAAAAATGCCGCTTTGCAGCAAAAAAATGCACATTGCGATTGCACGCGTTTCAGCTACGTATGCCCCCAAGCTTTTATGCACGGATAATATGATAGTAAATGAATGAATTGTGGGAGTGTCGTGCCATTTGGGTGAGGACGTGACATCGCAGCGGTGCACACGCCAGTTTTGTTAGTGCTCGGAAGCGCCTAAAATTGCAGTGCATTGGTAGCACAACACACGACGCGCTATATGGTCCAAGCTTCACAATGTGGTTATGGCCCATATCAAATACTGCCACGACGCAGCGCGGGAGCTGTGGGAGGAAAGATAGGCATCGTGCCAAAGCACCGATTTCTGCAAAATTGCAGAAATTTCTCCGCATTGCGAGCAAAAACAATTCTGCTATTGTGTGGAAACGCTGTAATGAAGAGTTGTTTGTGTACTTGAGAACTTCAATGGGCTCGAGTCTGAGGCACTTTGGGTCGCACCTAGGTGCCCGTTATGGGGCCTAAAAGCATTGGGCTTCAAAGTTTTGAAAGTGTGATTTTGGGCTCGCAGACCCCTTACAATAGCAAATGGCAATTCTCAGCGCAAAAATGAAAGTAGTATTAGTCCCCTGACTGATACGAAAGCACTGTTGCCACGCACTTACCAACGCGACCTCGCACGCCTCAATCCGATGCCGTTTCACGCAGATATGACTTTTGGCAGACCTCTCAACTGCTTCAATTCTTTCCGCCAACACTGAAGGCGCTCAGATTCACGTACCTTCTCGCGCAGAGACTCAATTTTACTCAATAGAAAACACGGGGTGGTCGCATGACACCACTATATAATCGGCGAATTTGGAAGAAATCGCACCTTTACTTGCCAAAATCCTTATTTACATGCTCCGAACCCGCTTACAATGCTAAAATTGGGGCACTGTTTTACCAGCTTATTACACACATCTCCGCGCCAAAATAACCAACATTATCCCGTTTCAGACAATATGCACCCAGTGGCTATTGAGTGTACCTGCGGTTGGTTGAATGGCATCCAACAATATTGCCGTATACCCGCGCAACGGTAAATTCCCCGCATGTTACATGATTTTGTGGGGGGCAAGACTTTTGTGGGGGGTGTACTCGCTACCAATACTATTACTAATAGAAGATTTATGCCGGTAGATGCCCGGTAACAATCCTCTATTATTCGGCATGCATGACTGATGGGAGACTATACTTGTATATCTCCGGTATGCTATAATTACGTTCATTCCGCATCATCGAATTGTACTGCTTAAGCCCATGTTGGATAAATGAGAAGGAAGAAATGATCTTCACCTGTTTCCAGGGATTCCCAAACATGTTAGCTCTCTGCTGTAACCCGTACGGTCTGCCGGTGGGTTGAATCGAAGAAGTTACCGCCGGTACCACTGAGTTTCAGAACGGGCTGTCCCATCGCCCGTGAGCCCTGCGTTCCCGCCGCGGTCGGGGAGCTACTTAGGACAGCCACCACCAGCTCGCGTGCCATCTTCTAGCTCGATGCAGTCGGCAGCGCCGGTTCCGTGTACTTATTGCGCGCGCGATCGAGGGTTGCAGAGGCTAATTAATTCCGCGCCGAGGTTCAATCTCCCGGTTGTGAGTTCGTCACGCTGCGCACATATGCGTTACATCATCTATCGCCGTTGGGGGGGGGGGGGGGCAGTTAACCTCAACACCCGAAGCCGAGTCGCAGCACGGGCCTTTGTGGGCTTCCGCATGCAGTGGAGCACCCTCTCGCAGTAGTCAACTCTCGAGGTTAGGTGAGGCGGCGGACGCGCTCGGTACCATGGCGGCTGCTCGTCATGGTTGTCAACGACGACAAATGCGCCTACCGCAACAAATTGGCGCGGACGGAGGAGGAGGTCCGTGTCGTCAAGGCGGTCGTTTGCCGTCATGCAAGAAACTTCAACTCGGTCCGTGGGTCCTTACAGTCGAGCATTATTGTGGCGTCGACGGTCGTTGCGCGTTGTAGGTTTTCGGAACTACCCGTGTAAGTGGTCCATTACGGGATGGCGCCGCTCATGCGCATCTCTTTTGAAAGGGCTTGTTGCCCTCGCCCTAACCGCGCCTGAACAACGTATGCTGTGGTTGCAGTAGCGGGAAGCGTCTACGCGGCTGCTTGGTCCGTTGCACCTCCGACGTTACTTACTTCAGCGTCGTCGTCACAAGGACAACGAGAACTTTAAGCTGCCCGCCGGAGGGCAGCTCGACCACATGACGTGTTCGAGGTCTCGTGGTCCCCGTGACTACTCTTTTCCGGCCTCCGGTTTGGAACGTACCTCGGCCGCGGCCGTCGCCGGCGCAACACCTGCAACCGCTTCGTCATTACCCTCGTCCCGACAACACCGACCTCGTTACGAGCCGACGTAAATTGCCGGAGCCTCAACGCCGGTTAACCCGTTCCCGACTTCAGGACATCCCACATTTGACGTCGAGCTGCCCGTTGGGGGGCAGCTCCGCTACTTAGGGCGGCGGCATGAGCGTTTCGTGACGTCATTGTAGGTCTGCGACTTGTGACGTGGTCGGCACCCGTCGCTAGTGCGCAACAGCGGCGGCCGCCTCGCCGAACTCAGCGAGGCGAGACCCGCGACGACGACTTACCGAGTCGGCGGGTCTGCGACGTCGTCGCATGAAACCGACTACCCCGGCATCCATTAAAACCGGTATGGCACGGCCACGTTGTGTCCTTTGTGCCATCGCCCCGATGCTCTCGGCGTTGCAAATGCCGCCCCTTGTGCGAGGCATACATGACGACCGCCGCTGGTTATGGCAGCGGCCGTACACCGCCGTCGTCGCGCGGCGTCATGTGTCCACCTACCCTTCGGAATGTACACGATCGGCCGGTACATGTGTAAAGTTATTACCGTCGCGTCGCGTGCGTCGTACCGAACTCCATATGTTTGTACGCGGCGTCCATTCGCGCCAACATGCGCAACCCGTACTGATCGAACATGTGCCGCTCTGCTGGGCACTCGCCAACCTGCCCGCTCATGCTAATATGAACTTCCGGCCCATGTCAAAAATTGCCGCACAACGCCGGTGGGAGAAGGCGCCTCCCAAATTTCTCAACGCGCCCGGCCGTATTTCGTTCCGACGCTCGACGGCGCCAACGTTTCCCATCCGCGTCTGTTATACGCATGCGCCTCGATCGAGGTCTATGCACGTCCTCTCGGCGTGAGAGCCCCTACAAACCAATGAATACATCTTCCGCCTTCGTGTGGTCGGCGCACGCATGCCGACTGCTCAGCCACGCTCGTGCATGGTCGTAAATGAACCGCGTGTAACTGGCAAAATTAGACTCGATTACATATTTGAAATGATCTAAACATGTTTATGGGGGGCTCCCAACAGTTTCAACTGTCCTAGTGCAACGCCCGCCGTGCGGTATGCTTGTGGTTTCAACCTGTGAAGTTAATCCGGTACCACCATGCATGCTTCGGTACGGACTGTCGCATCTATCGCCCGTGAGACATGCGTTCCAGGCCGGGGGGGGGGGGGGGGGGGGGGGGGGCTACATAGGACAGCCACCAGCAGCTCGCATGCTATCGTCTAGCTCGCTGCATTCGGCAGCGCCCTGCCGTTTTCCGTTTCCGCCTTGCATGCTCCCCCTCCGACTCCCCATCCCCTCTTTTCGCCGAGCCTTCCTAGGCATTAAATGGCTCTTATTCCGTGTAAAACATCCTTCGCACCCTTTTGGCAAAACCAGACTCGATTGCAAGTTTTGAGTAGCCCTTTCTCCTGCGTGTACTGCCTCCGGGAGAAATAGTGTACAAATACTGCATTCGTCCCGGAGAAGTAGAACCCATGTTGAAATTAGAAATCGCGATATATCAGCCGTGCCTGGTGTCTCCGCTGCCTCGCCATGGGTGGTGTCCAGCTCCATGGCACTGCCGTTCTCCTCGTAGTTGAGTTCCAGCTCCTCCTCTTCCTCCACCTGTGCTGCCGGCATGGCAGTTGCCGCTGGGGCTGCGGCTGTAGGTGCAGGGGCTAGGTGGGCTGCCCCGGGGGCGCGCTCCATTGCTGCTCCGCGCTGGTCGACGGCTGCCACTGCGTTTGCGACCGCTCCGCGCCTCGGCGGTACGTGCTCGAACCCAGGGGCGGGAGGGAGCGTCTCGGACCTGGGCTGTGGTCTGGGCTGCTGGGGTCGCGGAAAGTGGCTGTTGGACTGGGTGTGCTGGTGGTGTGTCGGCAGGGCGCCTCTCGGTTGGTGCCGGAGCTGGCGCGGCCTTGATCTTCCCGCACGCCGTCGACACTGACTTGCGTCACTGTTCTGTTCTGTCGGTGCCGCGGGTACCTCCGATGATGTTGTGGTGGTGGGCGGTCAGCTGCAGGGTGAGGGTGTAGACTGGGCGTCTGGTGGCTCGTAGGGCGAGGGACGCTGGGGCGGTCTTCCGGGCTTTCTTTTGCATGCCTAACGCCGCGTGCCGGATCTGGTTGTGGCCAGTGTTGCCTCCCAGTTCTCCCGCCCCCCGGATTGTTTGGCTGAAGGGATGGATGAGCAGCTCCGAGGGGTCGATCTCGGACTCCGTGAGGTAGGATAGATGATGATGGTGCGGAGGCGTATCGCCCGCAGCAGCGCGACGGGGGAAGTGAGGGCCACCGCTAGGCACAAGGTGTCCGCGAACTCCTCGTCTTCTTTGCCGAGGGAGATGGCGCAGAGGTTGTCGTCTCCCACGAGCAACATTGTCGGTTCGGTGTGGTGGAGGTACATCTCGACGCCGGCAGCTGTCATGGTGTCCGTCAGCCACTGCGCGTGTTGCAGCTCCGGAGGTGTGTTGGTGCGATGGCTGATGGTAGTTGCGATGGCCTCCGCCAGCAGCTCCACCGTCGGCAGCTCTAGGTTGGCCAGAGGGCCGGTGCAGATCGCTCTGGCCGTAAGTGCGCATCGGAAGAACTGTGCGGATAGCGCCGGGGGCAGTACTCCTGGGAGTGGGGTGGTTGGCTGGTCCTCTCGGTCCTCGCTGTGTTCTACTGTGACTTGGATCACTACTCGGCCCTGCGATTGGTCGCCAAACGGCAGCGCCAGCACTGCGTCGCGGCACACGTCCTGGAGTAGGCGCGCCGCTTCAGGATCGAGGAGTTCGAGGCGCACCGAGTCGGCTTAGCGGCGGGATTTCCATACCTCGCGGACCTCCAAGTAAGAGGGCAAGTAGTGTGCGGGTCGGGGGGCAGATGATGGCGTCGTCCACTTCTGTGTTGGCCTCGTACTCGGCCCATGCTCGCACTCCAGCGAGTCTGTTGGTGTCGCCGCCGGTGGTCTGTCGCCGCTTCGCTCGGCTGGGGTTGGTCGTACATTGGGAGGAGGCCCTCCGCCAGTTCGCAGCCACATGTCGGCCTCCGTGATGCCTCTGAACGCGGGGGAACGAAGCCACACCTGATGTACCGGCCGCTCGATGTCGTCGAGGTGTGGAGCTCCGAGCAGGCGGGTGGAGCAGCGGCGGCCCTGGCGGTCGAGGATCGATGTGCCCTCTCATGTCCATTGGGTACGTAGAACGCTCACGGCTGTTTCTATGCGGGCCAGTCGTAGGATGACGGACCCGGTCGTGGTGGAGAGCCTAATGCCGCTCGGTGCAGCGGGGTCGGCGGCGATGGGTTTGGAGGGACGGCGAGTCACCACTCTGACGTCTGCTGGTAGTATTTGAACTCCGATTTTGGGGCTGAGGGTGCGGATCATGTTCGTCACAGTCCGGCCGAGCGACTCCTCGTCCATAGCTTGGTGATGGGCCACCAGATCGCGTAGGTGGGATGGGCGTTGTAGCACGCGTATGTGGCGGCGGGTTGTTGGTGGGAGTTGGTTGCTTGCGAATTTTTTTGCAGTTACGACCGTGCGGATCGATGGCTGTTGCACTCTGCCGCCTCGTAGCGCGGCCAGGAAGGTGCCGGCCCCGGCGTCCTGTTGCTCCTCATATCTGTCTGTGTCCATGCTGGCTGTGGTGGTGTCCTCCTAGAGGGCCTGCTCTTCACGCCACTGTGGGCGCAGGCCGGCAATTGGCCTGGTGGTGGGTCGTCCGGTCGTCGGACGGTCCACCGTTTCGCAGGAGGATCACTCTACGAGTAGTAGTAGCCGCGCCGGCTCGCCCGGATTTATTTAGTACATACGCAGTACTTCGTCCGGTGTTAAGGGCCGGCTGGAAAGTGAGGAGTGATGATGATGTTGTTACATGTAATGTGGCAAGGCAAGGCCCTATACATTGGCCAGGCATCTAAATTAGCCAAATACTATGTAAGCACTCTGCCGTAGCACTCACACCCAAAGGTTTCTAGGTCCCATCGTCAAGACAACACCTTAGAACAAAAAAATACGCTCCTAGACCCTCCCTACCCGACGCGTAATTGTCGACAAGTGGGGCGGGCAGAACGGTTGGCTAGATGGAGTCGGGTCAACATGTGTGCCACAGCAAACGGTTTTAAAATAGTTAGCATATTGTTGGTGTTGTGCGGACAACACAAAACTAAGAGATGAGTGGTCCCAACACAAAACTAAGAGAGTGGTCCCATCTAGCGGAAGATGATGGTTTATAAGATTCGACGGGTAGTCCGGTGACCCGGTGACCGATGTTTTTGCCGAGGGCGGCACACACAAGTGTTGTACTTCCGCATTTCAGTGCTCAAGGACCAAGACTGCCCGGCGGGCGTGCATTGCTCTGTGGCCGCCACGTCAAATTGGCGTGGCGCAGAGGCCGCGGGCATCCGGTGTCGACACCCCCATACCCTAGAGTAGGGTTCAGGGAGGGAAATGAAACCTTATGAACACAGCTCTACACAAAATAACCTGCTATACGGGACGGTTACTGATGTGCAGGTACTGGTACATGTACTGGTGCTAGTACATGTAGTACATATAATAATTGCGACGTACATAGCAGTACAAGCAGCAGGGTCGATCGATATTTCGCGTGCGTGTCCTTCACGATCCCCACTTGCTTGGGGCAACGATCCCTGCTGGTGCACCCCGGGGATCGCGGCGACCGAGGCTGAGCACAAGATGGCGGCGGACCGGGCGTCTTTTGCCCCAGTGCATGGTGTTCACCGGTACTACCCTTTTGTGGTTGAGCAGGACCGCGGCCGCCTCGGGAAATCCGCTTTAACGGTGGTCTACATCATCGCGGTGTTACTTGCTGTGCGCAACTTCATGGCGGTCATTCCGCCACGACTTCATGCTTCCTTCGTGCTCAATCCGTCCAGGATCTTCGGAACTTCGGAATTGCCAGCCAGCCCCTTGAGTTCCGACATCACATGTCGCGCACGCGGCGGGGGTTGTTGCCGCGAGTCTCAGCTTGCGTTCATGGTACCTTGGGCGGCGGCATTCTCTCTGCCGGAGTGCAGACCGCCAAGTGCCCAAGTCTGATGCGTCTGCCCGTGCTCATTCCGCACCCTCTTCTGATGCTGCTTCCAATGCGCGCAATTGCCGTAGTGGACGTTTCCTATTGCCTTTTCGGGTGGTTTCCTGATCGCCTTTTGCAGCTATCTCATGTACATGTATTCACTCTAGCGCTATATATATGTTAAGACCCATGTACGAAAATGCCATGTGTACACACAGGTCGCCCTGTGTATACACATGTCATCAATTTGACCTGTGTGTACACATGTCATTATTTTGCATGTATGTGTATACACAGGTCGATACCGTAATGACCTGTGTGTACACGGGTCATGTTCACTTTGACCCGTGTACACACTGGTTACTTTTTATGACCCATGTACAAACAGGTCAAAGTGATCATGACCACACACATGTCGTTACGGTATCGACTTGTGTATACACGCACGGGTCACCAATGATACCTAAAACCCGACACCTTGTTTGCACATGGGGCATATGTGAAATGGCCTGGGTGAAAACATGTACTTGGGTCATATGTCATATGACCCAAGTACAAACAAGGCAGCGATGTTCGCAATTGGGTCATTTTCTATGACCTGTGTGTACATCACATGGCGATTTCAAGTGACCTGTGTATATATACACAGGTCATGGTCAAGCAAAATGACTTGTGTACACAGGTCAATGCAGTGACCTATGTGTACACAGGGCATACAAGGTTATGCCCTGTGTATACACAGGGCACCCAAATGCCATGTGTATACACAGGGCATTTTGACCATGACCTGTGTATACAGAGGGCATTTTCGTACATGGGTCTTAACATATATAAGAGCAGGGCATAGCAAACATTCGGCAGGGGCGCGCGGCGCGCTTTGGCTCATTTCCCCATTCGGCCTGCGCTGGCGGAGCAGACGATCGAAGGATACGACTACAGGTACCGTACCGGTATGTCGAATTTCTAATTCTAGGGAACTGTCCTTTTTGTAATTCACACCGGTATGTCGCACGCGGGCGGCAAGAGTGCAGACAGTCTCGGCGCGCTGACCGCCGCGCAGACAGCGGGTACTGTACCCGCCCCGGTATGCGGTTACTGGGTAAGAATTAGTACCGGAACCTCCTCCGCGAAGGCCAGGAGCGAGGAGCGCAAGCACTAGTGACTGCCGTGGCAACTGCTGGTAGGTCAGCGGGCTGAGGTGGGGTTCGCAACCGGTCAGCAGGCCTTGCTACCGGCGTGTCTGTGGCCGGTCGTCCACAGCAGGTACTGGCAGTAGACAACTCCTGGTACTGTTGCTCGCACCTTTCCGAAGGGGGCTTGCCGAACCGACATAAATACATCGCGTGGGGTGGCAGATGCCGAGGTTGAGCAAGCGCAGCTGCGTGCTGATCCCTCCCAGGGTACTGACCGTGCGGGTATCACGCGGCAACAAGCAGGTGCCGGAGCTCTGCAGCCGAGCGGCCCGCCCGACGAGGCACCGAAACAGGCAGTCAGCCGCTGGCACCACTACCGCGCATCCCGGGCCGTCATGGGCCGAGCCCTGCACAGCCTGCTGCTGCTCCTGGCGGCAACGCTGCCCTGCGCCGCTGCCTCGGGTGGTGAGTCCCCCCTCCCTCCCCTCCCCTAGCCCGCCCGACACCCACCTCGCACCGTCTCCCTGCACCGCCCAGGTCAGAGCTCCGGGATCAGTCAGTAGCGAAGCGGCGTCCTACATGGCGAAGATGGGTGAATGGCGTTGTTGCCTCGGCCCCCACCTGCAGAAGCGCATCGGGGCGAGTTGGTGGTGCTCCACCTCACCGACCTGCACATCGACCTCCAGTATGCCCCCGGCAGCGAGGCGGAGTGCGCCACTCCGCCCTGCTGTCGCCAAGGTGGGGCATCACCAAGCCCCCCCCGGCCTCCTCTCCCTCCCCGACGTGTTGCCTGCCCAGCTCCATCATGGCAGCCACAGCGGTAGCAACGACCCCTCCTCCCCCCTCCCCCCACCAACCTGTAATGCGGCGCCGGCAGCCAGCGACCCGAGCGTGGCCATCAAGACGCAGGCTAGCATGGCCGGGGAGTACAAGTGCGACACGCGGCCGCAGCTGCTGCAGTCCGCGCTGGAGGCGGTGCAGGCGATGCGCCCCGACATGGTGCTGTGGACGGGGGACACCGCGCCGCACCACCCCTCCACCACCCAGGAGGTCCCCGCCCCCCCTCCCGTTCCCCTTCTCGTGCTCCCTCACCCCTTCCGGCATGGCGGCATACATGGGCTGAGCAAACTCCTTCCGTATGGGCAGGATGTGGTCGACTCCCTGTCCTTCGTGGTCCGGGAGCTGGTGAAGGCGCTGCCCGGTGTGCCCGTCTTCCCCTCCCTCGGCAACTACGACTTCGTGCCCGTGCACTCCGACCCCGGGCCGCCGCTGAACCAGTGGCTGCTCGCGCCCGCGGCCTCCCTGTTCGGGGCCTGGTTGGGCGAGGACGCGCTGAGCACCTTCAGATACGCGGGCTACTATGAGGTGGCTGCCCCCCCTCCCGCACCCCCCTGCTACCCAGGACAAATCAGCGCCGCCGCTGCCCCCTTCCGAGCCACCCCCACTGGACACCTCGACGTATCTGACCTTGCAAAGTGCAGTGTAACCCCTTTCTACATATAGTGCTACCAGGTACACCCCGGACTGGCCGTCCCGGCACCGTGTGGCTAGCACAACGGGCTCCTTGCTATGAAAATACCCACCCCGTAGCATGTCAACCCTCTGTCCCTGTCTTTGAGCCTGCATCTATCCCTCTAAGTACTGCGAACAGAGCGCCAGCTAACAACTGCATAGTCCCCCCCCCCGCCCCCCCCCCCCCCCCCCCCCCCCCCGGGTCTCCCCTTCCGTCCCTCATGGAATCAGACCGTATTTGGCGCACCGCATGAGCCCCCGGTGTGCCGGCGCATGTTCCGCTGACAGGCCAAGGTGAAGGAGGGGCTGCGCGTGGTGGCGCTCAACACCCAGATGTGCCACATCAAGTGAGCGCCCCCGCGCCCTCACGCGCCCTCACCGCTGCTCACGCTCACCCCGCGGGCGCGCCATCCGCCCGCCTGCACCCTGCCGGGGATGAGCGGACAGAGCCCCCCGGAAATGCGCAGGAACCTGTTTCAGTTTGTGGACGACACGCTGGCCCAGGAGCAGCTGGCGTGGCTGGAGGGCGTCCTGCAGAGGTGCGAGTCCCACCCGTTGTGTGAGTGCAACGAGAAGTGCCCCTGAGGAAACACTATGAATAGAGACACATTTTAGGTATACAGCTAGGAATTGCTATATCCGCTTCCTCTCTTGCTTACGGGTGTTGGTGTCTTTCACATGGATACAGTGACATTACCCCTACAATGAATATTCGGGTCCCTCCCCCCCCCCCCCCCCCCCCCCTTGCTCAGGGGGGAGTGTCGCTGCAGTCTTAATGGGAAGCTGTGCGGGCATGCGGGTGGGTGATGAACCCCCATCCCTTTTGCCCATCCCGTCCCACCTTGTTTGCCCCCCCTGCCTCTGACCTGCCTCCTGCGGCGGTGCCGCGCGCAGGGCGCAGAGCAGCAACGAGCGCGTGCTGATCACGGGACACGTGCCGCCCGGCATGTACGGCGGCTGCTGGGGCCGCGCCAGCAAGGAGTACGAGCTGCTGCTCTTCCGCTACCGCGACGCGCTGGCGGGCCAGGTGTACGGGCACCAGCACAGCGGCTCCTTCCGCCTGCTGCGCGAAAACGCCGAGTACCTGGGCGCGCCCTTCGCCGTGGCGCACGTCTCGCCCGGGTTCACGCCCTACCAGGTGCGGCGCCAACCCACCCGCCCGCCCGACCCGCCGGCGTCCCCGGACCTGTCCTCCACCTGCACGCAGACCTGACGGGCCGCTTGCTGACCGGCTGCCGACAGGGCGGCAACCCGACCTTCCGGGTGTACCATCTCGGGCCCAGCGCAGGCTCCCCCTACGACGTGGTCGACTTCCAACAGTTCTTCCTGCCGCTGAACGAGTACGACTCCTCCTCGCCCGGCCTCTCCAAGAAGGTGTCCATCAAATGGGTGAGCTCCTCCCTCCCCCATGACGCATGGCGCGCTGGCCCCACATTTGCACCGAGGTCGGGGCTGACAGAGTACCCCCTCCCCCCCCCTTCCCCACTTGCCGACCCCGATTGCAGATGCTGGGCTACAGTCCGCGCCACACGTTTAACATCACCGACATGTCCGCCAAGGGGTGGCAGCAGCTGCGGGACACATTTGACTCGGACACCGCGATGCGCGTGCGGTACCAGACCGCCGAGCGCAGCAGCCGCCCATGGCAGGTGTGCAGGCGATGCCTCGCTTCGGCTGCGGCCGTTACCGCCGTGAACAGCAGCTGAATTGGGGTCGCGCCTCCACGGGGCTGGCATGTTTCTGCATATCTATTTACTGAACTTGCCGTCGCACTTTCCGACGGCTATTACTGTTACAGTTTAGGGTTTTACATCTGTCACTCGTCAAGCACTGGCGCGCTTTCATCGGAAGTCCGCGCGCCGTCTGACTGTCCGGCTGGGTGCGTTGGCAGGGGCCGGGCGAGTCGGGCGACTACCTGTGCGGCGTCAGCCATGTGTCGGACGGCAACCTGCAGGAGTGCATCGGCACCAACGAGGAGATCCTCGTGCGCAAATACGCCGCCGCCACCCACACCTACGTCATCACGGCCATGTTCCCCTTCGAATCGGTGCTGGACTACTTTTGCCCGGTGCTCCAGGTGCCTGCACCCCCCCCCCCCCCTCCCCAACCTGTCGTGTGTGTGTGTGTTGGGGGGGGGGGGGGGGGGGTACCTGCCCTCCATTCACCATCACAGGGCCAAAAAAATAAGTGTGGCGTCAATCTGACATACCCTCCCCCGCTCCCCCCCCCCCCCCCCCCCCCCCACCCCACCTGTCGTATGTGCAGGGCATTCACCCGTCGGACTGCCCGCCAAGGCTGTATCATGCAGACACCGGCAGCGGGATGGGTAGCAGTGCGGCTCAGCTCTAGGTAGCGCGAAATGTGGGCCTTCTGATTTTTAATGAAGGCAACACTACTAGACCGGCGGGTAGCGGGCTCCATCTGCCCCAGTGTCGCCGCGTCAAATGTTCGATTTCAAGCGGCGTGCCCGTAAATCACAGCTAACAGCAGTGCACTGATAATCAGTCACATCTTTGAACTGTGACACATTGAATGCGACTGCTGATTCATAGAGGCATCGAGGTCAAGGTAATAATTTATCGGCCAAGTTCCGTTGGCCATAGTCAACGTCGTCGTCATCGTCGTCATCCGGCAAGGAGCGGCGGCGATCAGGCATATCATTGTCATCAGGGTCAAGGTCATAGTCCTCGGCGTAGTTTCGCTCAACGTCTCCATCGTCGTCGTGATCAAGCAGGGAGCGGCGGCGACTATTGCCATTCTCGCAGTCGAAAGTGGGTCTCGTCGTCGTCGTGATCGAGCAGGGAGCGGCGGCGATTACATGGCCCATCATAGGCATCAGGGTAGAGGTCATAAGTCGTCGGCGGAGTGGCGCTCAATGACGCAGTCGTTGTCGTAGTGTTCAAGCCGGCGCTCACGAAGCGGCGCCGATTGTTTCATTGTCATAGTCGATAGCGGGCCTTTTGTCGTCATGTCGTGATCCAGCAAGAAGCGGCGACGAGAATTGGCTTTCTCATAGCGAGTCAATAGTAGGCCTATCTTCATCGTCGTCACCCAGTAGGAAGCGGCGACGATTATTGCCGTTCTCGTAGCCGCAGCCGTGTTCAGTCTGACAGTAAGATTCGTGTGCATGATACTCTCCTCTTCGTGATTGAGCGTGTCGCGTTGTTTCTTTACTGTCGAAATGTTGTTGTCAGGGCTTGAAAAAGGGCGACCAGCGCGTGCGGCGACCAGTAAATTGAGCAGCATGGCGGCAGCCGTCGCGCGCCAGCACATGCCAAAAAACTGAATAGGCACGGCGCGGGAGAGGCATGATGATATGTAGTCGCTACTAAGGGCGTCGGGGGATGGCGTGATTCTGAACTGGGACCGCTAGTAAGGCGCGTTACAGAGTGTACATAAATCCTTAATATGTTTTATTTTACATTTGCATCGAATTCCTGCTTTAATGCCAATACAACGAACGAGCAGCGTCAATCAACAGCCGGCGTCATTGCTGATTGATATTTTGGCATGATGATATGTAGTCGCTACGGTAGTTATTAATTTGAGGGGGTGGCGTGCTTCTGAACCGGCCTATCCCCGTGTTATTGAACTGGGCTATCAATAAGGCGCATCAGAGAGTATTTACTTTACATTTCCATCGAATTCCTGCTTAAATGCGATATAGGTATATAACGAACGAGCAGCGTCTAATCGTCGACCGACAGCTGGCGTCATTGCTAGTTGCTATTGGCGGTGACATATGCATGTATTGTACTGACTAATGCTACCGATACCAGGTAGGGACCATACCCACCGTATATTGGTACTGGTACCCCGTACCGGCACCGGTACTCGCGTCGTAGGCAGTAGCATGTCCCATCACCTTGTTAGTACAGAAATTCTGACCATCTGACCCGGGAATGATGGTGAGTGATGGTGCTCCTGCGCCTGCGTCGCGTCGCTCGTCGGCATGTGTTGCTATGACCCGGGTCATTGGCTGCAAGCGTCCTCGCCGCGGCTGATAGCCTACCCCGGGGCGGGGGTCCCTTTGGTTCCTGGCAGCTAAGTGACTTCGTGGTTCCCTTGGCTCCTTCTTGGTTCTTGGCTCCCTGTCCTCCTGCTCGACCTTGGTTTCAGGCTTATGTCTCTCTTTTGCTGGCAACCTTTCATAGTTGCTGTGAGTTCTGTTTGTAGTGCGCTTTTGTGAAAGCCCTTATGTAATAAATTAATCTGACCCGGGAAACTTAGTCTGACTGAAGCGCTCAGTGGTAGAGCGAGTGGCTACGATTATGTATAAAGTCGGTGACTCGAGACCGGCCGGGCCGTGATTATTTTAAAGAATACAACTGACACATAAAACATGGCAATATGCATCGATCTCATTCATCGAATCATCGTCGGATTCCATATTGATTTCGGAAGAAATAATAAGTAGCGACTACATTGTCCGAGCTAGTATTGAGCCACTTTATTAAGGAAAAGTATATAGCGCATATAGGCTCATTCTTTGAAATCAGATACATACCTGTCGTAGAGTAGATTCACAAATGCGTACCGATGCACAACGATAAGATTACGTTAACTATTACTACGCGTGATTAGGTGCGGGGTAGTGCGCGGCGAATAAGTAACACATCCGTATCCTATCGTCGGAATCCTTAGCTAGGCCATCACAACTAGATTTGTTGTTTTAGCTGCCTTTTTCTCCCTCAGAAAATAAGGGGGGGGTGGGGGCGGGCGGGGGGGGGGGGGGGGGGGGGGGTAAGACAGGATATTGGTACAGCGAACACGGTGGGACGTGACTTATTCGTGCAACATGCGCACCTCACGTTGTTCCTGTGCAGCTCACCCGAGAATAACAAAAAGAACGGCAGGGTATGGGCGCAAATGCGGGAGCCCTTACCCACCCCCCGACTGTCTAGAACAGTTCTTGGGCGGCAAGTGCGAAATGGGCAAGCACGCAGGCGAGCCGGATCCCGGTACACTGTGAGATTCAGATGTGACGTAAATGTGCCCTACTGGTGACGAACGACGACATACGGGGACGATACGGGACGGACGAGGGACGTGGATTTCATACCCAGTAGCGACGACTATCGCGGGCGACCTGTAAAGTACTATATGAATTTCTCGTTTCCATAATTTCATCAAATTGATATGCGCACGCGGGCTCGCGTGTCGCCCGCCGACGCGGAGCACCCGGGCTAAGTACAGGCGGATGTACGCACTCATTGCACATCGCCGCACATCGCTGCACACCGCTGCACACCGCGGGGTCGCTGGCGTCGCCGTGCGCCACGCTGGCGGGCCGCGCCCCCGGCCCCTGCCAAGGAGTAATCACGATAAGTACTGGCACGGCCGACTCTCGCACAGCAATGGTGCTTAGTTCGCGCGAAGCGTTGCGGCACAGCATGCATGTGCCGGCAGGGTGCCGGGAGTGCTTGGCAAACCCGGATCGCAGGCTGCCGGCATGCGATCATGGCTTGCGCGGCAGTCCCGGCGGAGGTGTGGCCGGTACAGGGGGCAATATCGAGTCAAAATGGGCACATTTACGGACTCGAAAATGTGCCCCCCACGTGATCGCTTAGACTCGTATATGTACCCACTTTTTGGGTACATTTCAGGTGCAATTTATAACTATACGAGAGTACTAACAATGACCATTCGCCGTGTCCTCTTCGCGCCCTCTCTTACGTAAAGTACTACCCGCCTCAACCTAGGTGGTGGGGCTTCTTCGCGCCATTTTGCGCGCCACGGTGGCCCACTATGTTAAGGATTTCACTCCTCGCTGCTCGAAGCTCCAAGAGACCTGCTGCAGCGCCGCCGTTTTGGGAGCCATCTCCGCCGGACCCCGCTGGCAGTGGTTGAGATGCGGGCTTGGAGGACCCGCCTGCCTGACGCGGCGCCGCTACGACCTGGTAGTAGCGGTCATCGACTAAGACGGGGGGGGGGGGGGGGGGGGGGGGGGCTTTAGAGACCCGGCTCGGCAGGTCAAGCAGGTGTTGGTGGACTTAATAAGCGTTGCTTCTTGATGTGTTGAATGCCGCGCCGCATCGTTGTCGTTGCGCCAGTCGCGCACGGTGCGAATCGAGTAGCCACAGTGTTTTACAGTCTTGCTCTGGCACTCCCCGAAGAGGGCAGAATCCACGGCAGCGTACCACCAATCTACGGAAAAGTCCGGCGCAACAGCCTGCAAGACAAGGTTCCACGACGCACGGGAGTCGGGTGTGGAAAAGCGTCTCGTCGTTACAAGAGCTAGGAGCGACAGTACGCGGGTTTTTACGCGAGATGCGGGCGTTCACCTGCCCCCGCTGCCGAGATGCGGTACCCCCACCGTCACAGTTGACTCTCTCCACCCTATGCATCTCTTGCTCGTCAGTCTTGCCAGCGGTGGCCTCAGCCACAGCTGGCAAGACTGACGCGAGCCTCCGGGTTCCAGTGCCGCATCTCTCTCGGCGCAACCGTCTGTACGACATGGTTCCACGACGCACGGAAGTCGGGTTTGGAAAAGCGTCTCGTCGTTACAAGAGCTAGGAGCGACAGTACACGGGTTTTTACGCGAGATGCGGGCGTTCACCTGCGGAGATGCGGTACCCCCACCGTCACGGTAAAATCTCTCCACCCTATGTATCTCTTGCTCGTCAGTCTTGCCAGCGGTGACCTCACCCACCTCTGGCAAGACTGACACGAGGATGTACTTGTCGTCCTCAAAGTGGGCCTCCGGGTTTCATTACCGCATCTCTCTCGGCGTAACCACCTGTAAGACAAGGTTCCACGACGCACGGGAGTCGGGTTTGGAAAAGCGTCTCGTCGTTACAAGAGCTAGGAGCGACAGTACACGGGTTTTTACGCGAGAGATGCGGGCGTTCACCTGCCCCCGCTGCCGAGATGCGGTACCCCCACCGTCACAGTTGACTCTCTCCACCCTATGCATCTCTTGCTCGTCAGTCTTGCCAGCGGTGGCCTCAGCCACAGCTGGCAAGACTGACGCGAGCCTCCGGGTTCCAGTGCCGCATCTCTCTCGGCGCAACCGTCTGTACGACATGGTTCCACGACGCACGGGAGTCGGGTTTGGAAAAGCGTCTCGTCGTTACAAGAGCTAGGAGCGACAGTACACGGGTTTTTACGCGAGATGCGGGCGTTCACCTGCGGAGATGCGGTACCCCCACCGTCACGGTAAAACCTCTCCACCCTATGTATCTCTTGCTCGTCAGTCTTGCCAGCGGTGGCCTCACCCACCGCTGGCAAGACTGACACGAGGATGTACTTGTCGTCCTCAAAGCGGGCCTCCGGGTTTCATTACCGCATCTCTCTCGGCGTAACCACCCGTAAGACAAGGTTCCACGACGCACGGGAGTCGGGTTTGGAAAAGCGTCTCGTCGTTACAAGAGCTAGGAGCGACAGTACACGGGTTTTTACGCGAGAGATGCGGGCGTTCACCTGCTCTTGCTGTCGAGATGCGGGTAATCCCACCCCTCACACTTAACTATCTCCACCCTATGCATCTCTTGCTCGTCATTGTTGCCAGCGGTGGCCTGAGGCTCTTCCAAATGGAGGAGTCGGCCCACGCTTCTTGGAATGCTTTTTGCGCAGCTTAATGGGCGACAAGCTGCTGCTCTTGCCTCCATAGGCGGAGACGCGGGTCGGGGAGGCGGAGATCTGGCACCGCCACGGGAAGATGTGGCCCTGCGACTCCCACCAGGGGCACCCGAAGGCGCCTGATGGCTTGACGTGGCTTCGCGTTTCGGCTTAGGCGCCTGGAAGGGTCGTCGTCCTCCAGCTCTATCGCCATCTTGAAGGAGGACTCGGCCCGCGCTCCTTGGAATGCTTCTTGCGCAGCTTAATGGGCGACAAGCTGCTCTTGCCTCCCGTGCTCAACGCACCGTGCGGGCGCTTCGTCGCACTCGAAGGCTGAGGCTCACTCGGCTGCTTGGCAGTCTCCGAGGGACCAAGCCTGCTCGGGGGAGGGGCGGAGCTGCTCGAAGCTCTATCAAGAGACCTGCTGCAGCGCCGTTTTGGGAGCCATCTCCGCCGGACCCCGGTGGCGGCGGTTGAGATGCGGGCTTAGAGGACCCGCCAGCCTGACGCGGCGCCGCTACGACCTGGTAGTAGCGTTCGTCGACCAAGACGGTGGGGGGTAAAGAGCTGGCTCGGCAACCTTCCAGTATGAATATTTTTATGACAAAAGGGGATTTAATTGCCCATATGCTTTACAATACTATACAGATTGCAAGGCAGTACCACTAATGCCTGATATTTGCTCGGGGCACGCCGCAGATTGCTGCAGCGCTGACCGCAGATGCTGCCTTTAAGCATGCTTTGATTGTCTAGATGGCTGCAAACCATTTAGTATGCGGGACTGCATGGCATAGAAGGGATGTGAACACGCATCGGCTTGACGATACTATACAGATTTGCAAGGCAGTACGGCTAATACCTTATAATAGCTGGCGGCACGCCGCAGATTGGCTGCAGCCATTTGCCTAGATGGCTGCAAAC
>VCJN01001043.1:0-15843 GCA_006384855.1 Tetraselmis striata | reverse complement strand
CACAGGTTTTAAAGACAGATACATGCACACTAATAGGAATTATGTCCCGTCCACCGACTAATATCGAATCGAGCGCCTCAATGGCGCGTTTACCCGTCTCAACCCGGTCGTCTACTATATGCCGCATACCTAAATCCGAGGTAATGACATACCCAAATACCTATATTCATTTATAAACGGTACCGGTCCCCCCCCCCCCCCCCCCCACCCCCCCAAGTTGCCATCGGGCAGCTTGTTCGCGTAACGTGGTCTCCTCGGATTGTCGGCCTAATGCCATCACCCCACACTTAAGTCCCCCAAATCCAGCAGAATGGTCTTGCGCCCATTGCGAGAAGTGAGCGTATGCGCATACCACCGCACTAGTGGGCAGCTCCGCCACTCAACGCGACTTATGCGTTTCGCGGCGTCATCGTAGGTCTGCGACTTGGGAGGTGGTCGGCAGTCGTCGATAATGCAGCAGCGGCGGCCGCCTGTCCGCCCTTCGCGATGTGAGGCCCGCGCCGACAACTTTCCGAGTCGGCTGGTCTTATGCGACGTCGCCGACAACCGACGTACCCCGACAAACATAAGAGCCGATACGGCACGACCATATATAGTGGGCCCCACGTGCCCGCGCCCCGATGCGTTGTGCATTTCAGGTGCCGTCCCTCATGCGAGGCGGCTGGACGACCGCCGTTGGTGATGTTAGCGGCCTTACACCGCTGGGGGTCGCGTGCCCACCCCTCGTAATGTACATCGCCGGTTCAGGTGCATAGCTACCGTCGCGTCACGTACATCGTACCGTACTCCACCTTGTTGTACGCGGCACGCTCGCGCGCCCGCGCGCGCGCGCAGCTCCTACTCGTCCAGCTGGCACTTGTGCCCCTCTGCTAGGCGCTCGTCGCCAACATGGGCGTTCCTACTCGCATGCAGCCCCGGTTCGTGCCGCACGCCGCCACGGCGCGAAGTAGAATGCTGTACTGAAGGTTTAGGGTTTGGGTTTTAAGGGTTTTAGGGTTTTGAAACCCTAAAAACCTAAACCCTAAAAACCCTGCTGGTGTCGCCGCTGGTTGTTCTGTCGCCGCTTCGCTCGGCTTGGATTGGTCGTACGCTGGTAGGAGGCCCTCCGCCAGTCGCAGCCACATGTCGGCCTCCGTGATGCCTCGGAACGCGGGGGAGCGAAGCCACACCTGGTGTACCGGCCTCTCGATGTCGTCGAGGTGTGGAGCTCCGAGCAGGCGGGTGGAGCAGCGGCGGCCCTGGCGGTCGAGGATCGCTGTGCCCTCTCCTATCCACTGGGTATGTAAAACGCTCACGGCTGTTTCTCTGCGGGCCAGTCGTAGGATGACGGACCCGGTGGTGTTGGGGAGCCTAATGCCGCTCGGTGCAGCGGGGTCGGCGGCGGCGGGATTCTGGGGGCGGCGAGTCACCACTCTGACGTTTGCTAGTGGTATCTGAACTCCGATTTTGGGGCTGAGGGTGCGGATCAAGTTCGTCACAGTCCGGCCGCGCGACTCCTCGCCCATAGCTTGGTGCTGGGCCACCAGATCGCCGAACATTAGGGCCACATGGGGGGCATCGTCCGTGCCGGCTGGGAGGCCGGTGAGAATTAGGTTGTATGGGCGTTGTAGCACGCGTATGTGGCGGCGGGTTGATGGTGGGAGCTAGGTGCCTGCGAATTTTTTTGCGGTTACGACCGTGCGGATCGCTGGCTGTTGCACTCTGCCGCCTCGTGGCGCGGCCAGAAAGGTGCCGGCCCCGGCGTCCTGTTGCTCCTCAGATCTGTCTGTGTCCATGCTGGCTGTGGCGGTGTCCTCCTGGAGGGCCTGCTCTTTACGCCACTGTGGGCGCAGGCCGGCAGTTGGCCTGCCTGGTGGTGGGTCGTCCGGTCGTCGGACCGTCCACCGTTTCGCAGGAGGATCACTCTACCAGTACCAGTAGCCGCGCCGGCTCGCCCGGATTTAGTATATACGCAGTACTTCGCCCGGTATTAAGGGCCGGCTGGAAAGTGAGAAGTTCCTCCGTAAAATAAACTAAAAGTCGTACAACAACGCCACCGGCGTCGATTTCGACTGCATCATCGCGCTCGGTTTCTGTGAAGGGCCCCTTCACTACCTACCGTGGATTGTCAACCCGATCGCGTGCATCATCAAGACCGTACCGGCGTACAAGCAAGTCCGCATTGTCGTGGACTTCAAACAATCCGGTGTTAATGAATTTTCAGCCCGGGTTTCCTGCCGTCTCAGCGATATCCACGGTGTACTTGACTCTCTGCATCCAGGGGACGCCCTCGGCAAGATTGACCCAGGCCGGGAGAACACCCTCGCCGACTGCCTCTCCCGGCTTCGAGGCGCCATCGACGACCATGACTGGCGCCTACTCGGCGACATCTTCCGTGCGCTGGAGGCCGCTTGCGGCCCCTTCGATGTCGACGCCTGCTCCGACCCCCTCGGCCGCATCACCTCTTTCTGCCCCGCCTTCTGGTCGGCGATAGACAGCCGCCTCGCCCACGTCTGAGCAGGCCGCCGGGTCTACTTCAACCCCCCCTTCGCCGCCATGCGCAACGTCCTCCGCCACTTGTGGGCGTGCTACGCCACCGCCCCCTCGATCACGGCGGGCACGTTTGTGCTCCCCATCTGGGCGGAGGCCCCGTGGCGGCGGCTCACGGGCGGCGGCGCGCAGGTCATCGCGTATTTCCGCTACGGCCACACCCTCTTCACCTCTTGAATTTGGCTGCCTGAATTTTACACGTGCCCCTCGTGCGCTGCTGCCCCGGCGGTGCCTGCCGCCCACCTACCCGAGTGGCACAGCCTGCTTACGGGCGCGGACGGCCTCGAGGACCTTCGGCTCCGCTCATCTACCATCGACACCTACCGCAGCAACCTGCGCGACTACTGCTCCTTCTGCGCCGCGCGTGGCGCCACCCCCCTCCCCGCCACTCTAGGCCTCATGCGGGGCTACATCTACAATTGCATCGAGCGACTGCTCGCTCGCCCCGTCCACCATCGCCGGCCGGCTAGCGGCCATCTCCGACTGGCACCACACCTGCGCCTCGCGGGCCGCCCTACGCTCAAAACGTGCAAGGACGAGAGCATCGGCACCCTCGTCGCCATCTTGAAGCGCCGGACCACGGGCCTCGCCAGGGGCCGACACCCTCTTCGGATTCCATACGTCCGCGCAATGCCGCATCGCGACTTCTCTCTGTCGCCAGCCTTCGGCAAGCACACGCGCATTTGCGTCACCTTCCTGAATCTAGGGTGTCTCCGCCGCAAGGCCACCGTGGCACTCGCTTGCGACTACCGCGTGTCCGGCTCCGGCTCCTACAAAGACCTCAGCGCGGTCATGTTGGAGTATGCACTATGACAGGTTGTTCCGGAGCTGGACGAGTTGTATTACAACAAACATGAAGACTGTTGATGGCTGATGAATGATCGCGCGCGCCTTGATACGAGACTAAGTGATTCGATTAGCGCGCTTTTCAGACTACAATGCGAGTATCACTATTAGCGGCACGCAGCGCGCTCGGCCGTGCCTGGGCTCAGCCCCGCGTTGCTGCTCTTGTGACTTCTTCTGTCCCATCCGCTTGGTCCGGCCAGCTGCTCCACCACCATCTTGCTCCGGGCAAGCACGCCCACATACACGTCTCAGGGACGTGTGTGTAGGTCCGCATGCTCTTCAACGCGGAGCTGGGCTGTCGCTACATCCGCTTGCACGTGGATGTCGACAAGAACGTTGACGCCCGTCACGAGCGCTTCGCCTACATCCTCAACCACGTGCCTTGCCTGGCTGTCCGCCCGGTCGACATGCTCGAGGACTACCTTCGCGTGCTCCGCTCACCCTCGGGAAGCCGCCTCCTGGCCCCCCCCAAGTCCTCCCGCGTCGGACCCCAGACCTTCCACACCACCCCCTACTCAGGCTTCAACTCGGCATTTAAGGCCGCCTACGCGCGCGCCTTCCCCGACCCAGTCACCCGTACGACTCCCCTTGACCGTATCGGCAGCCACTCCGGCCGCAAGTCCCTCGCGCAATGGCTTTGGGACCGCTTCATGTCCGCACGGGTCATCGCCCACGTCGGGCATTAGGCGTGCCGCTAAGACGCACTAGACTCCTACTTCCAAACGTCTGCCACCGAGATTCTACGGGTCATCGCCGCCCTCTAACTATTTCTTTACTGAACCAATGGGAGTGCAGCGGCGTCTTCACAGACACCGCTGTTACTCAGTGGCATGACTTCTCCTACACACCCATGTACCGCCCCCCATGTGAGATTACCAAAACATTGCCTCATGATCTCTCCAGCAAGGCATGTCTGAGGGTGGCTCGTGTGCCAAGGCCACCCCGGGTATCTGCAGGGATGAAGGATGAGGAAACAGAAGCTCAAGAGCAAGAATTATTAGAAAAAGATATGGTTACAATGATTTGTTACAATGATTAGTAATTGGTATTTGGATCCGTGAGGGGGCCCAATTGCTAGCAGACTTGGGGCTGTCCCCGCGGCTTTCTAGAAACGCAGTGCGCTTGTTAAAAACTAGGGGGGTTGGCCGGGGCCGTTCCTCACAACAACCAGTATTTTCAGTATCGACGTACATGTCGGTAGGGGCCCTTCACTTCATTATCGCCTTGTCCTCGCTGCGCCTGCCTCCACCCCGCACCGCCCTCGGCAGGGCGAGTGATCCGTCGGTGCCCCCGATCCTCTCCGAGGTATCCACCTTGGGCATGAGAAAACCCTAGGATGCATACCTGAAGATGCAATGTAGGTGGCGGTGTGTGGCATTGCTATGGCGCGGCGGTCATCCGCATGTAAAGACCATTCCCGCCCGCAACAAACCTCCATCCTATCCAGTCAACCCCCCAATTCCAACTACCCCCCACACCTTGTCGCGGGCTACGAACGGGGTTGAATCAGACGAGGTGAGACTAAAGCCGGGCTCCACCCGGCGGTGACTGAGGGGGGCGCTCATAGCACGGTATGTACAATCATGCCATGCGCGCTGCCATTTGCACTCATCGTCGGATTTCTAGTCCGGCTCATCAACAGTGTTTAGCAACCACGGGATAGCCAGTGAAGCTAATGGCAACCTTTACATCCCTAGCTCTAGAAAATCCAATGACACATATATATGTACTATCTGAATTTGCAACCTTACCGAATGGTGGTGCGTAGTGCTAGAGCTAAGCTGCGCAGAGGCGGTCGGATCGCTTGGCTCGGCCGTAGTTCTCGCGGTATTCTGCAGGTCGGCGCAGTGCGCTGTCGTGAAAGAAACGGTGCACAGCTACGCGCATGCACTCAACATGACCGGGCGGTTCGTTCGCTAGGTTGCACGATCCACTGGATAGGTAACCATATGAGCTTCCAAGAATCGTGCAACTCATGCGCGTGCTTTTGTTTTAGTATCCGGCCGGCTGTGCGCGTGCTGCGGGCTGGCAAAGGCAAGATAAAGCGGGTGGATGGTGGTGGGTGCGTGGCAGCCTCGCGGGCCCATCTTCAGGATTGATTGCGCGATTTTGTATATAGTTAAATGAGCTATAGCTGCAAAAGGCGATCAGGAAACCATCCGAAAAGCCAATAGAAAACGTCCACTACAGCAATTGCGCGGTGGTTTTGCGCACGATTTTGTCCCGCCCTTCCGCCATCTTCCCAAAGTCCGACCACCGCGGAGCAATTCTGACTGTTTTATTAGGGCTCGGCCAGGGCTTGCTGACGTGATTCCGGCCCCGCTTGGCCAACCCTGTCATCCGTAGTACTTAAGCTTCATCCGACTCTACACCGTAGTTATGTACCGCCAACCCCATATCACCTCAACAGCGCAGCATCAGGCGGCCGGCTGACTAAACGCACCGCTTGAGCTCCTCTTTTTCACTCGCACGCTCAGCTCCCCCCCCCCCCCCCCCCCCCCCGCCCCCCCAACAACACCTCCTCCCCTTACCCTCGTTTCCATCTACTCGGCAGGTAAGTACTCCCGCCAAGCCTAGAGCCAGACACGGGAAGACGCTGCTCCGTGCGCTGCGCGAGCTGCTTCGGGCCGCCTGCCCCACTTGGCTCGGTGGGGGCTCACAGCTCGCTGCAACCCCGATGGCGCAGAAGCATTCGCGGCGGGGCGCCTAACGACGGGCGATCATAAGCAAGAATTGTTTCTTCCCTTCCGCTGTTTGACGCCCTCATCTCTTGTGTGATGTGCAGGCGGCGTTAATCTACAGCTGGCAGCATGCTGCGCCGCGCTGCCAGTAAGCTGGCGGCCGCGGCCGGCGGCTCCGTGGCGGGCTGGGCGCGGCTGGGTGCGGCCTCCGCCGGGGTGCCGCCGTCTGCCTCCCGGGCGTGTGGCTCCTCTGGCCGAGCGTACGCGGCCGAAGCGGCGAGCACCAGGCCGGTGTGCGATACCATGGCCCGGCTGCTGGGGGAGGCGGAGTACACCAACCCGTACATGGCGGCGGCGGAGGTGCCGCCGCTGCCGACGCACGTGGTGGAAGGGCGGGAGGTGCCCTACATCCCTGAATACACGGGGCAGTGGAACGACATCTTCCTGGAGTGCCTGCGCACCTCCAACCAGACCATCCCGCTGCAGGGGCAGGTCATCGTAGGCCGCGTGATCGCGGTGGACAAGAAGTCGGTGCTGGTGCACACGGGGTTCCGCGCGCCGCAGCGCTTCATGCGCAAGGAGCTGTCCCCGCAGTGCCTGGTGAGCCGCGCCAATGGCGCGCCGCCCAACCTCGTCAACGGCAAGCTCGAATTCCTGCCTGGCGACGTGCTCAACCTGGTGGTGCGCTACCCGTGGACGCCGTATGGCGACATGCAGCTGGAGGTGCAGAAGCACGAGGCCGAATCGCGCCTCAAGGCGGTCATGGAGGAGCTGCGCGGCGCGATGCAGACCAACACGCCGGTGCTGGGCCGCGTGCTCAACGCCGTCAACGGCGGCTACGCCGTCGGCATCGGCGGCCTCGTCGCCTTCCTGCCCCTCTCGCGCGCCAGCATGGCGACCGTGAAGAAGCTCGGCGTGCTGCAGCCCTTCCACGTTTTGTCCCTAGATGAGGCCAAGATGAACGCCGTCGTGTCGGACCCCTTCCCAAAGCCAAGGGAGCGCCGGCCCCGCGCCGTGCGGCCCCGCATTCAGTGAGGCCCCGCGACTGCCCATGAAACGCCACCCCCCTAGCGCATGACAAGTCTCCCCGGCCCCGCCTAGCGCCGCAAATGTAAGCAAAGCAGGAACCACACGGGCGTGACGTAACTTAAATATGTGTTCCGGCTCACTGGGCAGCGGTCTGACCTCAAGAACCTGCATGGGGCAGGCTACGCATGCTGCATGCCGTTCAATGATCGCCAAGACCCCAGTGCGAAGAGAGAGTGTTCTTGTCGCCGCCCCCCCCCCCCCCCCCTCCAGGTGTTAAGGAGAAGGCAGGGATTTGTGCCGGCACGGCAACGGTGCCTCATTGACATTAACATTGGCACGATTACAAGCTGCGAATCTGCTGCTTTTCACAGCCCAACACGGGCTGCTCCGAGGGTCAGTTTTATGCCCTCGCTTAGGGTCTTACTATTCTTTTGTTGGCCCGACAACGCCTCCAATGTTTCCATGCCTGTTCTATCCTGATAGCAACACCTGGGTCTCAATACAGCCCAGGAATACCGGTACCAAGCACACCATTCAGTGTTTGGGTTATGTGTGACTGCCGTATTTGGGCTGAGAGAGGTGCCACTTGATGTCATGACGGCCCGGGAGGGGGGGGGGGGGGGGGCATTGTTGATGTAGGGGGGGGGGGGGTGTTAATTCGCAGATATGATGCTGATATTGGCCTTCAAAGGACGACACGACACGGGCCTGGCCGTCCCTACACGGGTTCATCAAGTCAGGCTGTGAGAAAGCTGGCCTGCGGCAGGCCCAAGGTTAAGTTGCAACACATTCATACTCCCCCGTGTAGAAACGTGCCCGCAGTTTCCCTACTCCGACGCAAACAAAATATTCACAAAACGGCAACAAACTACGAAAGCTGTGCATAGCACCCCCTGACACTCTCTTAACCTGGATTTCGTTTAAATGCGTTAGCACTCGCACAGCTCGGCGGATGCTGAGACCCGATGGAATGTCGTTTTGCAAGCGCTGATGCTGCCATCGAGACACCCCCCCCCCCCCCCCCCCCCCCCCTCAGGACATGGCGTACCAACAGTGAAACCCAAACCTTGCAGCGCCTCTACGGTGGCGCGACCAAGCCAGCAACGGGAAGCCACGTGCAGGCGACGCTCAGTTCTAGTTATCAAGCAACACGCCGAGGCATTCCGCAAGGGGATATTTTTATCGCTGTTGAGGTATACATACTAGACGAGTACCTGATGATCAGACGGCCTCGGCAAACTCGGACCAGCCAGCCTATCCGCCCGTCTGCCATCTTTCAGGACCTCGCACGATATTGCGCCATACCCCGACCGAATTACACGAGTCATAAGCAAGACGGGACGGGTACGACAAGCGATTGGCGACGATTCTCATGGTCACTGAAGGGTCTCGAGCCAACGGCCTTCTGTATCGCAGTCCCCCGCCGCACCAGCAGAGCAACCTCGGAGGCGTGTACCAAGTCGCAGCTACCAAGGGAGCGCCCATCTCTCAATAATCTCAATGCCCAGGAGCCGCGGGTCTGATAACATGGGCCAGCTGCACGATCAATGGCATAACCATAACGGCGCAGTCTAGGGCGGTGAATGGCAGTCATTGGTGGTGGCCGCAGCTGGTTGAGCATCCGTGCACTCGAGGATCTTCAGTATGCAGCTCTCTGTTGAGCATAGCCCGCAAAAGGGGCACCCCTGGATGTGGCTGGCCAGGGCTTTGGCCTGAGGGGGAAGGCAGTCAGGCCTTCAAATGAGCCGGCACGGTATTGGCACGAAGAATGGCACGACTGCGCCAAGCAATGTGCGACGGGCCCGTGGCTCCATGTGCCGGCTCATTTTGACTATTCAATGAGCAGCCTTATCGGTATACATATAAAACCCAGCCGGAGAGACTGCATTTTATACAGGAGAGATCGGCTACTATATTCGTCAAGTCTGGTACGGGTCGCCCTAGTACCGTACCTAATAGATTGCTAGATAAGCCCTTACCGTTTCCTCTCTTCTTATGGGGCTGAAAGGCGACAACAGTACGAAGCGAACCCAAAGCGTGGTAACGGTATGTATATCGAGTCCCGGAAGCGCCCCTCGAGGCAGCACAACATGGTTGAAGTGCGAGCTCAGTACCTCTTGTCGCCACAGCGCTGATTGGGGCGCAGCCGGCGCATCCAGCTCTCGCAGTGAAGTGACCAGAAGAAGGACGAGCTCGGTCGCGCTTCCTAGCGTGTTAAGGAACACTCTGCTGGCCTTTGTTCCTATGTTGGCGCCTGGGCTTCTGAGGCCTGCAAACAGGCCGCACTGTCGGTTGCTGCTTGCACAAGACCAATGGCCATCGTGGTCAGCGGTGCAGCATGGGCACACGCCACACCTTGATTGGCTGCCGCCAGGCACGGTAGGCAGGAGGCGCGCATCATGGCGCTGGCCGCCCGCACCACTAGCAGCCCAAATGCCTCGACCTTGCAGTCTGCTCCGGTGCGGAGCACAGTAGAGTCGTCTCCCGACTGGAAGAGTACGTCCTCCACGAGCTCAACTGCCATGGAGAGTCGCAAGCATTGAAGGTATCTGACGCCCGCAGGCAGTCCCTGCAAAGGGAGGCATACCGCAGGCATTTCGAACGTCACATGCGCTGAACCCACAGCTTGCCATATGCATTCTCCACTATGGACAGTTCGCTACCGCAGCTTGAAGCTGTGTGATACTGTGGATTCAGTCGCCGAGAGCATCAGTTCAGTGAGAAGTGAGACGAATAAAGAGGAGGCGTGTGGAAATGCAGGTGCGGCGCATCTCTTTAACACGTCATGCTTTTACCTCATGGGGACCCTCCGGTGGCGCCATGTCCTCCTCCCCATCGCCTGTGTGTGGTACGGCGGGCTCTGGCGGATCGCTGCACACACGGAGGATCCACTCTAGCTGCTCCAGCGCATCTTCGGCCAGAGTTTTGCTGCCCAGCAGCTGCAGGCAGTCAGTCTGCTGGTCCCTGGCAGACGATGTTGCCACGGCCTGAAGAAGCCTCAAAGCCGAAACCTGTTGCCAACAATGCGCGCATTCTGTATGCTGCTGTAGATCGTTGCAAGCATACGGTTCCTCACATACATAGGCGAACACATGTACACATACATACATGTACATCTGCATGGGATGATGATCAGAACTACGAGCAGATGGACCGCAAATACCTGATACAGAAGACCTGAAAGGGTGCTGGATCTACATTGTCGCGTTGCGCCTCCTCTCTCTCTTGTCTGCACGGCATGCGTGGGGAAGCGTGAGTTTGCACGGTGCAGCAGCCCGAATAACCAAACAACCTGATACATCCAAAGTGACAGAGGGGTAGGTGGGCACAGTAGGTTCTCCATCGCACCTCTTGTGTGACGTCCATCGGCGGTTGCTGCAGCATGACGAGCGCTCCCTTGGCAAGAGCAATCAGCACCGACGGGTTGTCATCGCCGTCACTACAAGCAGATTCCATCATCCCGCCTACCAGCAGATGGCTTTGCGCGGCCTCTTGCCTGCTCCCACACGATGCTTCCCCGCGCTTCTGGGCCATCTCCTCTGCATACATGGACAGCCCCATTGCGGATCCGGTCTGCTGCTCCGGCAAACCAGCAAACAGCAGCTCCATGTACGCATCCACCACGCCGCTGCTCCTGCGTGCCCAGCCATGCCGTGCTCAGGAAAAGGAACGCCGCGATCTGATGCAGAGGTAAGAAACATCGATGCTCATCTGTTGTATTGATGAACCACACTCACGATCCGGGGCAGCACCCAGCTCTCAACACAAAGGTGACAGCACGGTGTGTGCACATATCCTCACCTGCCGTCACCCCTGAAGTTCGCTCCCAACCCGCTACTTCGAAGCTTCCCAATGGACGACACAGAATCACGGATACCGGCTGGGCCAATCACATGAGACAACATGGAGCTCATTCCCGTTCCTGAGCAAAACATTGCAAGATCAATAATGATGTTTAGCAGCAACATTCATCTGGCAATGGAGGGAGTATTGTCCACGCAGGTAGTACCCTCTTAAGTACGGGTGCCGGCGCAACGGTAAGAACAGTCAACCATCTTTCGCTCCGTGCAAATGGTGCTTAGCTCGCCCATCTACTCGTGACCAGCTTGTGCTGGTCCGTCCGGGCGTCGGGTCATCAGCCGCTCAGACAAATGCAAGCTACCTGCTTGCTGTCAGCTCGGTAACAGTAATGCACATTGCGCTCGCAGAACTGATTGGTGATGCGACTACCTAGAGTGTAATGCGTCATTTGGGTGAAATATACTGCAAACCACAAGTGTTCTCACCAACGTCTCTAATTGGTAGGTCCTTGAATGCAGGGCACGCACTTTGATTGTCGCAAGCCCGGGCCGGCGTACGCTGTATGAGGCTCTCGTCGCTGCTTGTGTCTGTGCCGAGAAACGCAGCCTCAGCCAATGCGTGCCTCCCTTCGCTCCTAGAGCTGATCGCAAGCAGCACCGTCCGGCTGGTCGATAGGACCTCTGCCCGTAGTTCATGCTCTGACTCCTTACTCGCATGGGAGTCGCTGACAGTAGCCGCCACGGAGCAGCCTCTGGAGGGTGGCCGGCCCGGGTGAGAGGCTTCTGCACGACAATCTCGGTGGCGACGAGAAGCAGATTGGGTGCGGAGGTCGCGATGCTGGTGGTGGTCTGTTGCGGTGCTCTGAATGAGACTCAGGAGAACTGGGCATGCTCCAAACTCGGCAAGACTTTCAATCAGGATGGTCGCCTGTCCAGCACAGAACTGTCAAGCTTTTGCTTAGCTGTCAAAAAGCGGCATTGCTTGCTATATCATACCAAACTAAATCTACCATCATCAAGAGTCGCAACACTGTCGTGTAGAGCAATAAAGACGCACTCGTGCTCAAATGCGCTGTCATAATGACAGCGCTGGGAGACGAATTCCACTACCGTGAAGAAAAGGAATGGAGCACGGCTGCGACAAGACGCAAACGGGTAAGAATCACGATACAATCATTCTAACTGCTACAGCCAGGTTGTAGCATTACTTTGCCACAGTGCTTAGGGACATGCCATGCTGGCCCTGGAGCGACACTGAGCGAGCAATGCTGTGTCGATTCCTTTTGGCAACTTGTATGTCCGCCCCGTACAAACACCACATCCCTTCCCCAATTTCATCGGCAACCAAACTCACACAGCATCAACTCGCCTCGTCAAAGGTCTCGAGGAGCTCTGACATGAGCTGAAGGGACGCAGCCTGCTGTTGGAGGGATGATGGTGGATCCGCCGGAGACATTTCATGGTCCCGGAGCTGAGCGTAGTTTATGTCGTGGTAGCCTAGAGCTCCAATTGGATGCCCCTCAAAGGATGAAAGTTGAGAAAGCCCCCCGGCGCGAGCTCCGCCGATCAGTATTACCACCGCCGCCTGTGACATTGCCACTCAGATCACCGCACTGCTCAGATGACCAGATTTGGTTGAATCTTTTTTTTTCCAAGCAGGCTATGCAAGCTGATGCAACATCAAGCGCTACACCTGCCAGCATTTCCGGTGCCCGGCGATGTCGCCAATGCCTCTGTTTCAGTGACACAGAGACACGCGTCAAGGTGTTGGCTGATTTTGCATGGCAAAACGCACACACTGGCAGCATAAATTGCCAAAAGGTCTTTCATGGCTGTGAATGTGACATATGGTGGTATCAAATACGATACGGCCCGGCAATGATGATGCCAGAAAACGAGCACGCACTGCCCTAGCTGCTAGCGCCGCCAAGATCGACGCTGACAGGCAAGTAGATTACCCCCTCCCCCCTTTCCCCTTTCCCCACACACACCTTCCCCTTTACTACAAGGTTGTGCCAGGAATAAGGTCGGTGCACGCTCACCTCAAAATGAACGTCATTACTGACTTTGCTGCATCCCGCCGTGGGCCTCTGGGGTCGATTGCCGCGGCCGTCGCCACCGCCACCGCTTTCGCTGCTGTGGTCTCTGCGCACTCGCCCGCGTGGGCGGTGGCCGCCGAATCCAGTCAGCGAGATCACTGTGCCCAGATGGCAGCAACGCCCCCTCGTGATGAAGGCCCACCCTCATGCAGAAACCATCTACCACACTGCCAAGATCTTACACACCAACAGCTCAAGAACCCATCAGTGCAGGACCGCATCCTGGTGCCTTTACCCTCACAGGTGGCTGCCAAAGTGGCAGTAAGAGAGTGGAGACTGGAGGGGGTTGGAGAGATCCTACATCCCGGTATCAGCGTGTCTAGCGTCTCGATAAAAAGAGGACATTTCCTCATCGCCGTGTTGCTTTGCCCTGCGCGGGTAGCTGTGTCGACCGATTATTCTTCTGCATCATGTATGATGTGGGTACCATGCCTGAGATGTCCAGCTGGTGGAGCAAGTTGCCCGGCATGATATGCGATGATCCGTTGATCAGCAGCATGTTCATCGCTGAGAGAAGCTCGGCTCTCGTGCGCTTAATCTCCGACGGAGACGGTTCCACAGCGGCCCTCGGGAGGCTGCTGGAGCGTTCACCAGAGCCAAGCCCAGGACGCAATAAAGATGCCAGATGCTCCATCTTAAGCAGACCGGACAGCGGATGATGATGTACAGACAACACCCTGCTGTGAGTAAAAACCAAAAGGTTGTTGCTGTCCTTACTAAGGCGGTCTGGCCTCACCGTCCCTTGCAACAGCCGCCTCAGTAACAGGGGGCCAGTAGAGATTTCACATTATCGGTGCTATCAGAAACACGCCAATGTGCGTATTTTGATTAGACACGATGATACTGCATCTGGACAATTCAGGTATCATGGTTGTGTGGGTATCATGTTTGAATAACGGCGCAAGATTCTTCGTAAATTCGGTGTGTCCCGACTGCTTTCCTACTGCTTCTCCGAACAGGAAGTGACATCCCGTCTTAGTGTTTACTCTGCAAATAAGTGAACACAGTAAACGAGGAAAATGTGAATTCCCATATGCTCTCACGATTGTGATTGTGCGTTTCTGCCCCCGGCCTGCGGGGCTATCTCTGGGGTTATTCATGATGAAACTCGCTCATATTCTCTACTTCATGATGCAGACTCCGACTAAAGTACAAGCTGGTCATACTCTGCGACGTGCAGCAGCAGCATTGCCACGAAATGTCCATGAAAGGTGAACTGACGCAATGCATTATCTGATATACATGTCACAGTATCATCTCATAGTGCCTGCCACTCGCCTGAGAGACGAGCCGTGGTTCCAATATAGGTGCAGTGAGGCCCTCTCTTTTCTTCAAACACGAGCCTGATGACAGGTGGGAGTTCCGGCATTGGACTACCAATGATACTGATATCCCAACTGCGCCGTTAAAAATACGAAAATCCATGGAGCCAGGCTGCAGATCCTCAAGTCTGCTGCAGAGCCAGCATATCTCTCACCAGATGCCTCTACTCGCGCGGGGCTCGCGTGCAAGTGTCCGCGGTACAATAAGGGTGTATGCCAGATCCCACTCGAAAGCCCTCTTGGAGCTCTCTCGCAAGCAGACGCACGGCCTCGTACCTTGTACCGAAGCAACTCAGCCAACATCGTGGGCGGTATTCCAGGGCCGACGCTCATGGGCACTCACCACAGCCGCGTGATGGCTATCAGGGCAGCTGAGAGTCCTGATACTAGTAATATGCTTGGCTGAGACCTGCTGGAACACGAGTAAATTGACGACATTCGCCTCGGACGGTGAGTCGCGCGTCGCACCATCCGAGGCGAATGTCGTCAATTTACTCGTGTTCCAGCAGGTCTCAGCCAAGCAATTGCGACTAATGATAACGTCCTGGACTCCTAGACAGCGCTCACAAGTGCTCTCTCCGCACGGCGCGCCGGCCGCCCGTTCTGGCTTCGCGGGCAATTTGGATCACGTATGGTTAAAATGGGGGAACGTTTCATGTGCAACGACGACTCCGCCAGGCTATGTAAGCGGATATGCATGGCGGACAGCAACGCAAGTTCTTTTGCACAGTGTGCATGCATCGGGATACACTCCTGCGCTGATTGTCATGCGCTTCGGATAAGTTGGTGCTGCGACAGAAGTATATATTACCCTGGTTGTTCGGTGTGATGACGTGCAGCATTCTGACTACATTTGTGCTGCGATTCTCGAACTCCGAGTCCGCGAATTGGTTGCACTTTAAACATCGAGCGCCAATAAGTGCGGGCTTGGGCAAACACTGAGACTACTTTGCTTGGTAACTGCGATGCGCTCTGACTGACGAGAATTATCATCACCCTTTAAGGATCCTTACTCGGAAAACTGAGTGAGAACTATGCTGCTACCGCCTCTCATCCTCAAACCATTGCCAGTACTACGGCCCCTGCAGTAAACCCGCCCTCCTGGTAGAAATAATATAGTCGCTATACTGATACGAGTCAGGAATCATACCCACCTGCCCGGTGGGTACAACCCAGCGCATAGGCAGCTATTACGCCTCAACTTACCAGAGTTCCCTGCTGTATAATAGCGAGTAAGTAGTGCTGTTCGGAATTCGGGACTTCGGGGATACCTACAGGTGACAGCAGACAAAATCACGCGCAGAAATGCTGAATATATGACGACTCGACATATAAATGCCAGACAAGAATAAGCTTAGAAACTGCTGTGAGTAGTGCGGATGCTACCGTACCCTATGTTGGCCAGCAGATGGATTGCAAAGCACGGGTAGCGGCGTAGCGCAGCAAGACTCGGTCTTTCATAATTTGCAGGCATATGCACACCGCCTGTAGTACATATCCACTTCAACAAAACACAAGCACATATCTCTCTCTCCTT